>JAXCHO010000262.1:0-120240 GCA_036630365.1 Acanthiza pusilla | reverse complement strand
TATTTTTCTGGTTTTTCCACATTTTTGCCTCATTTTTCCCATTTTTCTCCCCTTTTCTCCGGGATTTTCCGCATTTACCCTCATTTTTTCCGGGTTTTTCCCATTTCCCCCCGGTTTTTCCTCTTTTTCCCCGCATTTTCCACATTTTTTTCCTTATTTTCCCCCTATTTTTCCCTTTTTCCCCCCGGGTTTTTCCACATTTTCCCTCATTTTTCCCGGGTTCTTCCAGGGTTTTTCCTCATTTTTCTCGGATTTTTCCCCAGGTTTTCCCCCGTTTTTCCCAGTTTTTTCCACATTATTTCCTCATTTTTCCCGGATTTTTTCCACATTTTCCCCGAATTTTTCCCGGGTTTTCCCCAATTTTTCCCAGGTTTTTCCACATTTTCCCTCATTTTTCTCGGGTTTTGCCCATTTTTTCCTGGCTTTTCCACATTTTTTCCTCATTTTTCGTGGGTTTTCCCTCATTTTTCCCGAGTTTTTCATCTTTTTTCCCAGGTTTTCACTCATTTTTACCATTTTTCCACTTTTCAGAAACGTGAAGGGGGAAGGGCAGGAAATGTGAGAGGAAAGGTGGGAAATTTGAGGGAAAAAATGCAGGAAAATTGGCAGAAAGAGGAGAAAAATTAGGGAAAAAAGCGAGAAATGTGAGGGGGACCCTACTGGTCACTTCCGGCCATTCCCAGTCCCTCCCAGTCCATCCCAGTCCCTCCCAGTCCATCCAACTCCACACCTCCAATTTTTTTGCCATTTTCTTTTATTTCCCAAAAAATCACAGCTCCACTCCTGACCGCTCCTGGCCACTCCCAGTCACTTCCGGTCCCCGTTGGTCACTTCCGGTGGTCACTTCTGGTCACTCTCAGTCCCTCCCGGCCCATCCCAGTCCCTCTAACTTCACATCTCCAATACTTTTTTGCCATTTTCGTTCATGTCTAAAAATCACGTCTCCAATCCTGGTCACTTTTGGCCACTTCCGGTGGTCACTTCCGGTCACTTCTGGTCACTCTAAGCCATTCCCAGTCCCTCCCAGTCCTTCTAACACAACAATTCCGGGTTTTTTTTTGCAATTTCTTTTATTTCCCGAAAATCGCGTCTCAAATCCCAGCCACTTCCGGTCCCTCGGGGTCACTTCCGGCCACTCCCGGCGGTCACTTCCGGTCACTCGCGGGTGACGCGGCGGATCCAGGCGCTGGCGCGGCACACGTTGGAGTAGACGCCGGGCTGACCCTTCTGGCCGCACACGGCCATGCCCCAGGAGACCACGCCCTGCAGGACCCCCTCGCACACCAGGGGACCCCCCGAGTCACCCTGCGGACAGGTGAGGGACAGGTGAGATCCCCAAAAATTCGAAATTCCCAAAAAAGCACAAAATTATTTTAAAAACCACGAAATCCCAAAAGAAATCCCATGGAAAATGAGGAAAAAATGGCAAAAAATGGGAAAAAATGGCTTTAAAGTGCAGAGCGCCCCCTGCTGGGTGTGGTCTGATTGGGACAGGTGAGGGACAGGTGAGACCCCAAATTCGAAAATTCCCAAAAAATGGCGAAATCCCAAAAAAATTCTCATGGAAAATAAGGGAAAAAATGGTGAAAAATGGGGGGAAATAGCTTAAGAACTGAAGAGCGCCCCCTGGTGGGCGTAGTTTGGGGTGGGACAGGTGAGGGACAGGTGAGACCCCAAATTCGAAATTCCCAAAAATGGCGAAATTCTCCCCCAAAATGGTGCAATTTAAAAAAACTCATTAAAAAATGAGGGAAATGGACCCAAAATGGCACTGGGAGAGCACACCAGCGCCCCCTGCTGGGCACACCTGGGGACAGGTGAGGGACAGGTGAAGAACAGGTGAGGGACAGGTGAGAGCTCGAAATTCCCAAAAAATGGCGAAATTCCCCCCAAAAATGTGAAATCACAAAAAATATTTGCGAAATCTCAAAAAAATTCTCATGGAAAATGAGGGAAATGGGCCCAAAATGGCACTGGGAGAGGGTACAGTGCCCCCTGCTGGACACAGAGGGGGATGGGACAGGTGAGGGACAGGTGAGGGACAGGTGAGACCCAAAATCCAAAATTCCCCAAAAAATAGCAAAATCCCCGAGAAATTCCCAAAATCCCCAAAAAAATCGCGTTAGAAATGAGGAAAAAATGGCCAAAATGGGGAAAAATAGCTTTAAAGTGCATAGCGCCCCCTGCTGGGCATAGTTGGGGTGGGACAGGTGAGGGACAGGTGAGACCCCGAAATTACCAAAAAATGGCGAAATTTCCCAAAACCCGCGAAATTCCCCCCCCAAAAAAATCCCAAAATTGCAACAAAAATGCCATTAAAAATGAGGGAAATGGACCCAAAATGGTGGTGGGAGAGTGAGTGCATGGCGCCCCCTGCTGGGCGTAGTTGGGGATGGGACAGGTGAGGGACAGGTGAGATTCCAAAAAATCCAAAATTCCCGAAAAAACCAAGAAATACCTGAAAAAATCGTGAAATCCCAAAAAAATCCCACGGAAAATGAGGAAAAAATGGCGGAAAATGGGGAAAATAGCTTAAGAAGTGCATAACGCCCCCTGCTGGGCACAACTGGGGTGGGACAGGTGAGGGACAGGTGAGGGACAGGTGAGACCCAAAAATCCAAAATTCCAAAAAAAACCCAAAATCGCCAAGAAAATAATGAAATCCCCCAAAAAATTGTATTAAAAAATGAGGAAAAAATACCCAAAATGGGAGAAAATCAGTGAGAAACTGCAGAGCGCCCCTGCTGGGCACACCTGGGGAGGGACAGGTGAGGGACAGGTGAGACCCCGAAATTCCCCCAAAATGGCGAAATACCCCAAAAATGGTGAAATCCCAAAAAAATCCCATGGAAAATGAGGGGAAAATGGTGAAAAATGGGAACAGAATGAGAAGCTGCACAGCGCCCCCTGCTGGGCACACCTGGGAACAGGTGAGGCACCCCTGGGCACACCTGGGCACACCTGGGCACACCTGGGCACACCTAGCACAGGTGAGACACGCTTGGGGTGCGCCTGGGCACACCTGGGCACACCTGGGCACAGGTAAATGCTCACCCGGTAGGAGTCCATACACCACTGGGGCACACCTGGGCACACCTGGGCACTCACCTGGCAGGAGTCGACACCGCCCTGGGGCACACCTGACACAGGTAAAGGTACACCTGGGCACACCTGGGCACACCTGGGCACACCTGAGCACACCTGGACTCACCTGGCAGGAGTCGACGCCACCCTGGGGCACACCTGGGGCACACCTGAGCCCACCTGGGCACACCTGGACTCACCTGGCACAGGTAAATACTCACATGGCAGGAGTCAATGCCGCCCTGGGGCACACCTGGACTAACCTGGGACAGGTGACACCCACCTGGGGCACACCTGGGCACACCTGGACACACCTGGCACAGGTAAGGACTCACCTGGCAGGAGTCGACGCCACCCTGGGGCATACCTGGCACAGGTGACACACACCTGGGGCACACCTGGCACAGGTGACGCACCCCTGGGGCACACCTGGACTCACCTGGCAGGAGTCAACGCCGCCCTGGGCACACCTGGGCACACCTGGACTCACCTGGGCACACCTGGGCACTCACCTGGCAGGAGTTGATGCTGCCCTGGGGCACACCTGGGCACAGCTGGGGCACACCTGGGCACACCTGGCACAGATGACACCCCCTGGGATACACCTGGGGCACACCTGGGCACTCACCTGGCAGGAGTCGACGCCGCCCTGGGGCACACCTGGGACTCACCTGGGGCACACCTGGCACAGGTAAATGCTCACCTGGAAGGAGTCAATGCCGCCCTGGGGAGCACCTGGACTAACCTGGGACAGGTGACACCCACCTGGGGCACACCTGGGCACACCTGGGCACACCTGGCACAGGTAAGGACTCACCTGGCAGGAGTCGACGCCACCCTGGGGCACACCTGGCACAGGTGACACACACCTGGGGCACACCTGGGCACACCTGGCACAGGTAAGGACTCACCTGGCAGGAGTCGACGCCGCCCTGGGGCACACCTGGGCACAGGTAAAGGCTCACCTGGGCACACCTGGACTCACCTGGCAGGAGTCGACGCCACCCTGGGGCACACCTGGCACAGGTGACACACACCTGGGGCACACCTGGACTCACCTGGGCACACCTGGGCACTCACCTGGCAGGAGTCGACGCCGCCCTGGGGCACACCTGGGCACAGGTAAAGGCTCACCTGGGCACACCTGGACTCACCTGGCAGGAGTCGACGCCGCCCTGGGGCACACCTGGGCACAGGTAAAGGCTCACCTGGGCACACCTGGACTCACCTGGCAGGAGTCGACGCCGCCCTGGGGCACACCTGGGGACACTTGGGGCACACCTGGGCACACCTGGACTCACCTGGCAGGAGTCGACGCCGCCCTGGGGCACACCTGCGCAGAACATGTTGGGGGTGACGTTGTCGCCGTAGGCTCGGTGGCACTGCTGGGGGGCGATGGTCTGCACCGAGGCACACTGCAGGTCCCGCGGGAGCTTGGCTGACAGGTGAGACAGGTGAGACAGGTGAGGGACAGGTGAGAGCCCGAAAATGTGAAATCCCCCCCAAAAAATCCCAAAATCCCAAAAAAAATGAGCAAAAAATTACAAAAAATGTGAGAAATTACCTAAAAAAAGTGCACACCTAGGGAGGGACAGGTGAGGGGCAGGTGAAGGACAGGTGAGATCTCAAAAATTGCAAAATAAAAAAAAAAAAATCCCGAAATCCCCCAAAAGAATCCCAAAAAAATCGCGTTAAAAATGAGCAAAATATGCCGAAAATCACCGAGAAATTGCACAGCGCCCCCTACTGGGCACAGATGGGGTGGGACAGGTGAGGGACAGGTGAGACCCCAAAAAAGGTGAAATCCCCCCCAAAAATCCCAAAATCCCCAAAAAATCCCGAAATTCAAAAAAAGTCCCGAAATCCCCCCAAAAAAATCCCACAAAAAATGAGAAAAAAAGGAGCAAAATATGCCAAAAATGGGAGAAAATAATGGAGAAACTGCAGAGTGACTCCTGCTGAGCACACCTGGGGAGGGACAGGTGAGGGACAGGTGAGGGACAGGTGAGATCCCAAAAAATGTGAAATCCCCCCCAAAAAATCCTGAAATTCCCAAAAAATCCAGAAATTTTTAAAAAATCCCACAAAAAATGAGCAAAAAATGAGAAAAAAAGGCCCAAAAATGTGAGAAATTACCTAAAAAATGCACACCTGGGGAGGGACAGGTGAGGGACAGGTGAGATCCCAAAAAAACACAAATTCAAAAAAACCCCCCCAAAATCCCCAAAACATCCCAAAAAAAAAAAAAAAAAAAAAAAAATCCCACAAAAAATGAGCAAAAAGAGCCAAAAATGGGAGAAAATAACGGAGAGTTCAGGTGAGCTCAGGTGAGCTCAGGTGAGAGAAATTAAACAAAAAATTCCCATTTTTGTTTCTGAGAGGATGAAATTTTGGGGATTTTCCCCATTTTGGGATCATTCACACCTGGCGACACACCTGGGACACACCTGGGCACACCTGGGGACACACCTGGGGACACCTGGGACATACCTGAGCCCCTCCCACACCTGAGACCTCACCTGGGACACACCTGGGACGAGTGGGACACATCTGGGGACACCTGGGACACAGCTTGGGACACACCTGGGACACACCTGAGGCAGGTGGGACACACCCAGGGACACACCTGAGACACCTGGGGACACACCTGAGCCCCTCCCACACCTGAGACCTCACCTAGGACACACCTGAGGCCCCAGGACACACCTGTCCCACACCCCACTGTCCCAGGTACCTCCAGGTGACTTGGTGGTGCCCCAGCTGGAGACGCTGCAGGTGACACCTGCCCGGGGACACCTGGGACACACCTGGGACACACCTGGGGCAGGTGGGACACACCTGGGACACACCTGGGGCAGGTGGGACACACCTGGGACACACCTGGGGCAGGTGGGACACACCTGGGACACACCTGGGGCAGGTGGGACACACCTGGGGACACACCTGATGCAGGTGGGACACACTTGGGGACACACCTGGGACACATCTGAGCCCCTCCCACACCTGGGGACACCTGGGGACACCTGAGACCTCACCTGGTCTCCATAAGGAGCTCCAGGTGACACACCTGAGCCCCTCCCCCCCTCCCCCACGTGCCCAGGTACCTCCAGGTGACTTGGTGGTGCCCCAGCCGGAGACGCTGCAGGTGACACCTGCGCGGGGACACCTGGTGGCCACGCGGATCTTCTTGACGCGCGGGCCGAAGCGCACAGGTGAGTCGAGCCGCAGCAGCATGAAGTCGTTGTCGTTGCGCCGCGGGTTGTACCTGGGGTGCACCTGCACCTGCGCGATCCTGCGCACCTGGCCCGTACCTGCGCGCAGCGTGTTGGTGCCGATCAGCACCTGGAGATCCCTGTGGGGACAGGTGAGAGGGGACAGGTGAGACAGGTGAGATAAGAATAATGGCACAGGTGGGACAGGTGAGACAGGTGGGACAGGTGAGACAGGTGAGATAAGAATAATGGCACAGGTGGGACAGGTGAGACAGGTGAGACAGGTGAGAGATGGGGGGACAGGTGGGACAGGTGATATAAGAATAATGGCACAGGTGGGACAGGTGAGACAGGTGGGACAGGTGAGCACACCTGGCCCGTACCTGCGCGCAGCGTGTTGGTGCTGATCAGCACCTGGAGATCCCTGTGGGGACAGGTGAGACGGGACAGGTGAGACAGGTGAGATGGGACAGGTGGGACAGGCGAGATAAGAATAATGGCACAGGTGGGACAGGTGAGACAGGTGGGACAGGTGAGACAGGTGGGATAAGAATAATGGCACAGGTGGGACAGGTGAGACAGGTGAGAGATGGGGGGACAGGTGGGACAGGTGAGATAAGAATAATGGCACAAATGGGACAGGTGAGATGGGACAGGTGAGGGACAGGTGAGCACACCTGGCCCGTACCTGCCCGGAGGGTGTTGGTGCCGATCAGCACCTGGAGATCCCTGTGGGGACAGGTGAGATGGGACAGGTGAGACTGAGACAGGTGAGATGGGACAGGTGAGCACACCTGGCCCGTACCTGCGCGCAGCGTGTTGGTGCTGATCAGCACCTGGAGATCCCTGTGGGGACAGGTGAGATGGGACAGGTGAGACAGGTGGGACAGGTGAGACAGGTGAGATAAGAATAATGGCACAGGTGGGACAGGTGAGACAGGTGGGACAGGTGAGAGATGGGGGGACAGGTGGGACAGGTGATATAAGAATAATGGCACAGGTGGGACAGGTGAGATGGGACAGGTGAGGGACAGGTGAGCACACCTGGCCCGTACCTGCCTGGAGGGTGTTGGTGCTGATCAGCACCTGGAGATCCCTGCGGGGACAGGTGGGACAGGTGAGACAGGTGAGAGATGGGGGGACAGGTGGGACAGTTGGGACAGGTGAGATGGGACAGGTGAGAGAGGTGAGCACACCTGGGAAAGGTGGGACAGGAGGGACAGGTGAGTGATAGGTGGGAAAGGTGAGATTGATCTCCATGGGGCAGGTGGGACAGGTGAGCACACCTGGCCTGTACCTGCGCGGAGGGTGTTGGTGCCGATCAGCACCTGGAGATCCCTGAAATGGACAGGTGAGACAGGTAAGGAACAGATGAGACAGGTGAGACACCTGGGAAAGGTGGGACAGGTGAGATGGGACAGGTGAGACAGGTGGGACAGGTGAGATGGATCTCCATGGGACAGGTGAGACAGGTGAGCACACCTGGCCCGTACCTGCCCGGAGGGTGTTGGTGCCGATCAGCACCTGGAGGTCTCTGTGGGGACAGGTGAGACAGGTGAGTGCACCTGGGAAAGGTGGGACAGGTGAGATAAGAATAATGGCACAGGTGAGACAGGTGAGATGGGACAGGTGAGACAGGTGAGATGGGAATAATGGGACAGGTGAGGTGGCACAGGTGTCACTGCCCACCCAGGTGTCCCCAGGTGTATCCCAGCTGTGCTTCTGTCCCCCCCAGCTGTGCCCAGGTGTGCCCTAGCCCATCCAGGTGAGTCTCACCTGGGCGGCTGGCGGCAGTGTGCCGCAGTCAGCACCCACTGCGCCCCCACGAGGCGCCCCCAGGTGTGTCCCAGGTGTGCCCAGGTATGTCCCAGCCCATCCAGGTGTATCCCAGGTGTGTTCCTATCCCCCCAGGTGTGCCCAGGTGTGTTTTTAACCCCCCAGGTGTGCCCAGGTGTATCTCAGGTGTCTCAGGTGTCTCACCTGGGCGGCTGGCGGCAGTGCGCTGCGGTCAGCACCCACTGCGCCCCCATGAGGCTCCCCCAGGTGTGTCCCAGGTGTGCCCAGGTATGTCCCAGCCCATCCAGGTGTATCCCAGGTGTATCCCACGTGTCTCTCAGGTGAGTCTCACCTGGGCGGCTGTCGGCAGTGCGCCGCGGTCAGCACCCACTGCGCCCCCACGAGGCTGCCCCAGGTGTATCCCAGGTGTATCCCAGGTATGTTTTTAACCCCCCAGGTGTATCCCAGGTGTATCCCAGCCCATCCAGGTGTGCCCAGGTGTCTCTCAGGTGAGTCTCACCTGGGTGGCTGGCGGCAGTGCGCCGCGGTCAGCACCCACTGCGCCCCCACGAGGCTGCCCCAGGTGTGTTTCTATCCCCCCCAGGTGTATCCCAGGTGTATCCCAGGTGTACCCAGGTGTGCGCAGGTGTGTCTCACCTGGGCGGCTGGCGGCTGTGCGCCGCGGTCAGCACCCACTGCGCCCCCACGAGGCTGCCCCAGGTGTGCCCCAGGTGTGTTCCCATGGCTCCCAGGTGTACCCCAGGTGTACCCAGGTGTGCTCAGGTGTCTCTCAGGTGAGTCTCACCTGGGTGGCTGGCGGCAGTGAGCTGCAGTCAGCACCCACTGCGCCCCCACGAGGCTCCCCCAGGTGTGCCCCAGGTGTGTTTTTAACCCCCCAGGTGTATCCCAGGTGTATCCCAGGTGTGCCCAGGTGTATCCCAGCCCATACAGGTGTATCCCAGGTGCACCCAGGTGAGTCTCACCTGGGCGGCTGTCGGCAGTGCGCCGCGGTCAGCACCCACTGCGCCCCCACGAGGCTGCCCCAGGTGTACCCAGGTGTGTTCCCATGGCCCCCAGGTGTATCCCAGCCCATCCAGGTGTATCCCAGTTGTATCCCAGGTGTGCTCAGGTGTCTCTCAGGTGAGTCTCACCTGGGCGGCTGGCGGCAGTGCGCCGCGGTCAGCACCCACTGCGCCCCCACGAGGCTGCCCCAGGTGTACCCAGGTGTGTTCCCATGGCTCCCAGGTGTACCCAGGTGTATCCCAGCCCATCCAGGTGTGCCCAGGTGTCTCTCAGGTGAGTCTCACCTGGGCGGCTGGCGGCAGTGTGCCGCGGTCAGCACCCACTGCGCCCCCACGAGGCTCCCCCAGGTGTGCCCAGGTGTGTTTCTATCCTCCCCAGGTGTATCCCAGCCCATCCAGGTGTATCCCAGGTGTACCCAGGTGTGCTCAGGTGTCTCTCAGGTGAGTCTCACCTGGGCGGCTGGCGGCAGTGCGCCGCGGTCAGCACCCACTGCGCCCCCACGAGGCTGCCCCAGGTGTACCCAGGTGTGTTCCCATGGCTCCCAGGTGTATCCCAGGTGTATCCCAGCCCATCCAGGTGTATCCCAGGTGTATCCCAGCCCATCCAGGTGTATCCCAGGTGTATCCCAGCCCATCCAGGTGTCTCTCAGGTGAGTCTCACCTGGGCGGCTGGCGGCAGTGCGCCGCGGTCAGCACCCACTGCGCCCCCACGAGGCTGCCCCAGGTGTACCCAGGTGTGTTCCCATGGCTCCCAGGTGTATCCCAGGTGTACCCAGGTGTGCCCAGGTGAGTCTCACCTGGGCGGCTGGCGGCAGTGCGCCGCGGTCAGCACCCACTGCGCCCCCACGAGGCTGCCCCCGCACAGGATCTGCCCGCGCTTGGTCAGAGCCACCTGGAAGGGGCGCTGGGCCATGGAGCAGGGCCGGCCCCCGATGATCCGAGACTCGTCCTCCTCGGGAACTGCGGGAAAAACGAGAATTTTGGTTAAAAATGGGGAAATGGGGGGGGGGAAGGTGAAAAAATGAGAAAAAACGGTGAAAAAATGGTGGAAAAATGGCGAAGAAATGGCAAAAAATGGAGAAAAAAGGGAGAAAAGATGAAGAAGAAATGGCAAGGAAACAGAGATGAAATGGTGAAGAAATCGTGAAAGAATGGGGGAAAACGGTGAAAAAATGGCGGAAAATGCTGAAAAATGGTGAAAAATGGTGAAGAAATGGTGAAGAAATGGTGAAGAAACAGTGAAAATTTGAGAAAAAACAGAGAAAAATGGAGAAAAAAAGAAGATTAAGTGGTGGGAAAATGGGGAAGAAATTGTGAAAGAATGGGGAAAAAATGGGGAGAAATATGGAGAAAATGGGGAAAAAATGGGGGAAAAGGTGAGAAAATGGCAAAAAACAGTGAAAAAATGATGAAGAAATGGCTAAAAACAGAGAAGAAATGGTGAAGAAATGGAGAAAAAACACAGAAAAAATGGAGAAAAAAGGCAAAGAAATGGTGAATAAATTGTGAAAGAATGGGGAAAATATGAGGAAAAATATGAGGAAAATGGGGGAGAAATGGGGAAAAAAATGAGGAAAAACAGGGAAAAAATGAGGGGAAAATGGGGAAAAATGGAGAATTGTGCTGGAAGGGGCGCTGGGCCATGGAGCAGGGCCGGCCCCCGATGATCCGAGACTCGTCCTCCTCAGGAACTGAAAATGGGGAAAAAAGGGAAAAAACGGTGAAAATGGGGAAAAAATAGTGAAAAACGGTGAAAAAATGGCCAAAAAGCGTGAAAAAACGGTGAAAAACGGTGAAAAAATGATGAAGAAACGGCTAAAAACAGTGAAGAAATGGAGAAAAAACAGAAAAAAATGGAGAAAAAATGGCGAAGAAACAGTGATGAAATGGTGAAGAAATTGTGAAAGAATGGGGAAAAAATGGGGGAAAATACGGGGAAAATGGGGGAAAATGGGAAAAAATGGTGAAAAAATGGCAAAAAAAAGGGTGAAGAAATGGCAAAGAAATGGCAAAAAACTGAGAAAAAATGGAGAAAAAATAGTGAAAAAATGGTGGAAACCGGTGGAAAACGGTGAAAAAATGGTGAAGAAACAGCAAAAAACAGTGAAGAAATGGTGAATAAATGGAGAAAAAATGGAGAAAAACCAGTGAAGAAATTGCGAAAAATGGAGAAAAAATGGAGAAAAAATGGGGGAAAAATGGAGAAAAAATGGGGGAAAAATGGTGAAGAAATTGCGAAAAATGGAGAAAAAACTGTGAAGAAGTGGTGGGAAAATGGGGAAGGAATTGTGAAAGAATGGGGAAAAAATGGGAAAAATGGGCCAAAACCGGTAAAAAAATGGCGAAAAACGGTGAAAAAATAGCAAAGAAACACTGATGAAATGGGGAAGAAATTGTGAAAGAATGGGGAAAAAATGGGGATAAATATGGGGAAAATGGGGAAAAAATGGCAAAAAAAGCAGTGGAAAAAAGGGCAAAAAATGAGAAAAAATGGAGGAAAAAATGGAGAGAAAATGGTGAAAAAACAGTGATGAAATGGTGGGAAAATGGGGAAGAAATTGGGAAAGAATGGGGAAAAATGGGGGGAAATATGAGGAAAAATGGGGGAAAATGGTGAAAAAGGTGAAAAAATGGCAAAAATTGGTGAAAAAGGTGAAAAAATGGAGGAAAACGGCGAAAAATGGGGAAAATGATGAAGAAACAGTGTTGAAATGGAGAAAATTGGGGAGGAAATCGGAGAAAAAAGGGAAAAATGGGGAAATGGGGGAAAAACAGGAGAAAAATGGGAGAAAAAATGAGGAAAAAATGGGGGAAAATGGGGGAAAATATGGGAGAAAAATGGGCGGAAAAGAGTGTGGAAAATGGGGAAAAAACACAGAAAAAAATGGGCGGAAAAGAGAGGGGAAAGAGAGGGAAAAAAGGGAAAAATGGGGGGGAAGGGGAAAAAATGGGATTTTTGTCCAAAAAATTGAGGGAAAGAATGGAGAAAAGGAGGAAAAATGGAGGAAAGAAGGAAAAAACGGAGAAAAGGAGGAAAAATGGAGAAAAAGAAGAAAAAGTCAATTTGGGGCTCTTCAATTCTGTGGGAAAACTCCAAATCCTCCCCCAAAAACATCAATTTTTTGAGGTTTTGGGTCATTTTTGGGTCTAAAGTGTCCTCTTTTGGGTGGCTCCAGGTGGGGCAGCCAATCAGGTGTCCCGGAAGTGATGATGTCATCTGGGCAGCCAATCAGCTGTCCTGGAAGCTGTGACATCATCCAGGCAGCCAATCAGGTGTCCCGGAAGTGATTACGTCATCCGGATGGCACTTAGCCCCACCTGGGCGGGGTCAGGGCGGGGTCACCTGGGGTCACCCAAAGGTCACCTGAGGGTCAGTTGGGGTCACCTGGGGGTCACCTGGGGTCACCCAAAGGTCACCCAAAGGTCACCTGAGGGTCAGCTGGGGTCACCTGGGGTCACCTGAGGGTCACCTGGGGTCACCTGAGGGTCACCTGAGGGTCAGTTGGGGTCACCTGAGGGTCACCTGAGGTCACCTGAGGTCAACTGAGGTCACCTGAGGTCACCTGGGGTCACCTGGGGTCACCTGGGGGTCAGCTGGACCTGTGACCACCCTGAGAGTGACCCAAGAGTGACCCCTGAGAGTGACCACATGGTCCTTTGACCACCTGGACATTGTCACCACCCTGAGAGTGACCACCCTGGGAGTGACCACCTTGAGCCCATGACCACCTTGACCATGTGACCACCTGGCCGTGACCACCTGGACATTGTGACAATGCAGACCTTGGGACCACCCTGAGAGTGACCACCCTGAGAGTGACCCAAGAGTGACCACCTGGACACTGTGACAATCCAGACCTTGGGACCACCCCGAGAGTGACCACCCTGAGAGTGACCACCCTGACCCTGTGACCACCTGGGCGCTGTGACTTCATGAGAGTGACCACCTGAGAGTGACCTCCTGAGAGTGACCACCTGGACATTGTCACCACCTTGAGAGTGACCACCCTGAGCGTGACCGTCTTGACCATGACCACCTGGACATTGTGACAATCCAGACCTTGGGACCACCTTGAGAGTGACCACCCTGAGAGTGACCACCCTGAGAGTGACCACCCTGACCCTGTGACCACCTGGGCGCTGTGACTCCCTGAGAGTGACCACCTGAGAGTGACCTGAGAGTGACCACCTGGACATTGTCCCCACCTGAGAGTGACCCCTGAGAGTGACCCTTTGGACCTGTGACCACCTGGACATTGTCACCACCTGAGAGTGACCACCTGAGAGTGACCCAAGAGTGACCACCTGGACATTGTCCCCACCTGAGAGTGACCCCTGAGAGTGACCACCCAAGAGTGAGCACCTGGACACTGTGACCACCTGGACATTGTCACCACCCCGAGAGTGACCCCTGAGAGAGACCACCCAAGAGTGACCACCCTGAGAGTGACCTCCTGAGAGTGACCATCTGGACATTGTCACCACCTTGAGAGTGACCACCCTGAGAGAGACCGTCTTGACCATGACCACCTGGACATAGTGACAATCGAGACCTTGGGACCACCTTGAGAGTGACCTCCCCCAACAGTGACCACCCTGAGAGTGACCACCTGGACATTGTCCCCACCTGAGAGTGGCCCCTGGAGAGTGACCACCTTGGCCATGACCATGTTGATTGTGACCACCTTGACCTAGAACATCTGGACCTGTGACCACCCTGAGAGTGACCACCTGGACCTGTGACCACCTGGACAATGACCACCCCAAGAGTGACCACCTGGACCTGTGACCACCCTGAGAGTGACCACCTGGACCTGTGACCACCTGGACAATGATCACCCTGAGAGTGACCACCTGGACCTGTGACCACCTGGACAATGACCACCCCAAGAGTGACCACCTGGACCTTTGACCACCTGGACATTGTTACCACTTTGAGAATGACCACCCTGAGAGTGACCCCTGAGAATGACCACCTGGACACTGTGACCACCTTTGACCATGTGGCCATCCAGACCTTGGGACCACCCTGAGAGTGACCAGCTGAGAGTGACCACCTAGAGAGTGACCACCTGGACCTGTGACCACCTGGACATTGTCACCACCCTGAGATTGACCACCCTGACAGTGACCCCGAGAGTGACCACCTGGACACTGTGACCACCCTGAGAGTGACCACTTTGAGCTCAAGACCACCTTGGCCACCTTGACCCTGCGACCACCCTGACCATGACCACCCTGAGAGTGACCACCTGGGCATTGTCACCACCTGAGAGCGACCCCTGCAGAGTGACCACTTCGACCATGATCACCTGGACCTGTGACCACCTGGACAATGACCACCCTGAGAGTGACCCAAGAGTGACCACCTGGACATTGTGACAATCCAGACCTTGAGACCACCTTGAGAGTGACCACCTTGGCCATGACCACATTGATTGTGACCACCTTGACCTTGAACATCTGGACCTGTGACCACCCTGAGAGTGAGTGACCACCCTGAGAGTGACCACCCTGAGAGTGACCACCTTGACCATGATCACCTTGACCCTGTGACCACCTGGACAATGACCACCCCGAGAGTGACCACCTGGACCTGTGACCACCTGGACATTGTGACCACCCTGAGAGTGACCCCTGAGAGTGACCACCTGGACATTGTGATCAGCTCAAGGTCACCACCCTGAGAGTGACCACCTTGACCATGTGACCACCTGGACATTGTCACCACCCTGAGAGTGACCACTTGAGAGTGACCACCTGAGAGTGTCACCACCTGAGAGTGACCACCTGGACATTGTGACCTTAAGAGTGACCATCTGGGCATTGTCACCACCCTGAGAGTGACCCCCTGAGAGTGACCCAAGAGTGACCACCTGAGAGTGACCACTTTGACCACGATCACCTCGACCATGTGACCACCTGGACATTGTGACCACCTTGACCATGACCCCCCTGAGAGTGACCACATGAATCATGATCACCTGGACATTGTGACCACCCTGACAGTGACCACCTTGAACCTCATGACCACCTGGTCCCAAGAGTGACCACCCTGAGAGTGACCACCTGGACATTGTGCCCATCCAGACCTTGGGACCACCCTGAGAGTGACCACCCTGAGAGTGACCACTTGGATCTGTGACCACCTGGACATTGTCACCACCCTGAGAGTGACCACACTGAGAGTGACCATCCAGACCTTGTCACCACCTGGACATTGTCACCACCTGGACATTGTCACCACCCTGAGAGTGACCACACTGAGTGACCATCCAGACCTTGTCACCACCTGGACATTGTCACCACCTTGAGAGTGACCACCCTGAGAGTGACCATCCAGACCTTGTCACCACCTGGACATTGTCACCACCCTGAGAGTGACCATCCAGACCTTGTCACCATCCAGACCTTGTCACCACCCGGACGTTGTCACCACCTTGAGAGTGACACCTGAGAGTGACCTGAGAGTGACCCCGCAGAAGTGTCCCCCTGAGAGTGTCCCCCCGTGCCCCTCCCCCGCTGCCCTCTGTCCCCGTGGCCCTCCCCTGACCCCTGACCCTGCCCCTCCCCCGCGGCGCCTCGGGGATTGGGCCATCGGCCAAACTGGCCGGACTGGTTTGGACTGGTTTGGACTGGTTTGGACTGGTGAGGCCCTCGGGAGCCGCCCTGGCTCCGGAATCTGCTCCGGCCACCCCCGGGGCCTCCGCCCACGGCCCCGAACCTGCGGAGTTGGGAATTTTTTTGGGGTTTTTTTTTGGTTTTTTGGGATCCCAGAGGAGTTTTCCTCTTCCCATAGCTCCATCCCGGGATTTTAGGGGTTAAACTCCCAAATTTTGGATTTTTTCCCGGGTTTTTTTGGGATTTTTTTGGGGTTTATTTTGGGATCTCTGGGGGAATTTCTCTCTTCCCATATCTCCATCCCGGGATTTTGAGGGTAAAACCCCCGAGTTTGGGATTTTTTGGATTTTTCAAGCTTCTTTTTTTTAAATTTTATTTATTTTTTTGAGGTTTTTTTTAGATCCTCGGGAGAGTTTTCCTCTTCCCATAGCTCCATCCCGGGATTTGGGGGGTTAAACCCCCAGAATTTGGGCTTTTAAAAAATCTTTTTTGGAGTTTTTCTAAATTTTTGGGTTTTTTGGGATCCTCGGAGGAGTTTCTCTCTTCCCCTAGCTCCATCACGGGATTTTGGGGGTTAAACCCGCGGATTTGGGATTTTGGGTTTTTTGGTTTTGTTTTTTGGGTTTTTTAAAATTTTTTAAAAATTTTTTTTAAATTTTTTGGGGTTTTTTGGGATCCCCGGAGGAGTTTCCCTCTTCCCATAATTTCATCCCGGGATTTTGAGGGTTAAACCCCAGGATTTTGGGGATTTTTCAGGGATTTTTTTAAATTAATTTTTATTTTTTTGGATTTTTTTGAGATCCCCAGAGTAGTTTCTCTCTTCCCATAGCTCCATCCCGGGATTTTGGGGGTTAAACCCCCGGATTTTGGGGTTTTTAAAAATGTTATTTAAATTTTTTCTAAATTTTTGGGCCTTTTTGGGATCCCCGGGGAATTTCTCTCTTCCCATAGCTCCATCCTGGGATTTTGGGGGTTAAACCCCCAAATTTGGGATTTTTCTGAGTTTCTTTGTGGTTTTGGGGTTGGTTTTTTTTTTTTGTTTGTTTTTTGGGTTTTTTTTGGGATCCTCGGAGGAGTTTCCTTCTTCCCACAACTCCATCCCGGGATTTTAGGGGTTAAACCCCCAAATTTGGGATTTTTTCCGGGGTTTTTTGGGGATTTTTGGGAACTTTTTGTGGATTTTGGGGATCCTCGGAGGAGTTTCCCTCTCCCCATAACTCCATCCCGGGATTTTGGGGGTTAAACCCCCGGAATTTGGGATTCTTTTTGGTTTTTTGGGGGGATTTTTTTGGGGATTTTTTGGGGTTTTTTTGGGGGGATCCTCGGAGGAGCTTTCCCAAATCCCCACGGTGCCATCCAAAAAAATAAATTCCAAAAAAAAATTCCTCCCCACCCAAAAAAAAAAAAAAAAAAATTAAAAAAAAAATTATAATTCCCATTGGCTCCGCCCCCAAAACTTTTGCTGAAATTCCCAAAATCATTCGAGGAGGAGGAGGAGGAGGAGGAATTTCTCCACCCCAGTCCCGAAATTCCCAAAAATCCCAAAAAATCCCGAAGTAATTCCAGAAATAATTCCCGAATTAACGCCCGAAAATCCCGAAAAAATTCCTGAAATCCCCGAAATAAATTCCCGAAATTTCCGAAATAAATCCCGAAAATCCTCGAAATAAATACCAAAATTCCCGAAATAATTCCTGAATTAACGGCCGAAAATCCCGAAAAAATTCCCGGGAAAATTCCCGAAATCCCGGAAATAAATCCCAAAATTCCTGAAATAAATCCAAAAATTCCCCAAATAAATCCAGAAATTCCCAAAATTATGCCCGAAAATTAAAAAAAAAAAAATTGCCCTAAATCCCCGAAATAAATCCCAAAATTTCCAAAATAACTCCCGAAATAATTCCCAAAATAATTCCTGAAATAACGCCCGAAATTAATCCCAAAATTCCCGAAAATCCTGACAAAATTCCCAAAATTCCCGAAATCATTCCCGAAATAATGTCCAAAAAAGTTCCCGAAATTCCGGAAAAAATTGCCAAAATCCCGAAATAAATCTCAAAATTCCTGAAATAAATCCCGAAATCCCTGAAAAAACTCCCGAAAATCCCAAAATAGATCTCGAAAAAAAAAAAATCCCCAAATTCCTGAAATAAGGCCTGAAATTGCCGGAAAAATTCCCAAAATTCCCGAAATAATTTCCGAAGTAATGCCCGAAAATCCCGAAAAAGCTCCCGAAAATAATCCCCAAATTCCCCAAAATCCCGAAATAATTCCCAGAATCCTCGAAAATCCCGGGAAAATTCCCGAAATCATTCCTAAAATTCCTGAAAATCCTGAAATAAATCCCAAAATTCCCGAAAAAAATCCCGAAAAATCTCCCGAAAATCCCAAAATAAATCCCAGGGGAAAAAAAAAAATTCCCAAAATTCTGGAAATAACGCCCCAAAAATCCCGAAATAATTCCCGAAATAATTCCCGAAATAATTCCCGAAATAATTCCCGAAATAAATTCCGAAATTCCCGAAGTAATTCCCAAAATAACGCCCGAAATTCCCGGAAAATTCCAGGAAATCCCGAAATAAATCCCAAAAATCCAAAATAAATTCCCAAAATTCCCAAAATGACGTCCAAAAATCTCGAAATAAATCCCAAAATTCCCGAAATAATTCCCGAAGTCATGTCCGAAAATCCCAAAATAAATCCAGAAAATCCAAAAATAAATCCCAAAAATAATAATTAAAAAAAAAAAATTCCCCAAATTCCTGAAATAACGCCCAAAATGCCCGGAAAAACTCCAGAAATTCCCAAAATAAATCCCCAAATTCCCGAAATTCCCGCAATAAATTCCAAAATTTACGAAATTATTCCCAAAATTCCCCAAATTCCCGAAATAATGCCCGAAATCGTCGAAAAAACTCCCGAAATCCCCGGAAAAAATCCCCAAATTTACCAATTAATTCCTGAAAAACTCCAGAAAATCCCGAAATAAATCCAAAATTCACGAAATAAATCCCAAAAATTCACGAAATAAATCCCAAAATTCCCGAAATAATTCCCAAAATTCCCAAAATCCCCGAAATAAATCCCAAAATTCCCAAAGTAATTGCCGAAATGACGCCCAAAATCCCCGAAAAACTCCAGAAAATCCCGAAATAATTCCCAAAATTCACGAAATAAATCCCAAAATTTCCGAAATAATTCCCAAAATTTCCGAAATAACGCCCGGAATCGCCGAAAAAACTCCCGAAATTCTCGAAATAAATCCCAAAATTCCCGAAATAAGTCCCGAAATTCCCGAAATTCCCGGGAAAATTCCCGGAATTCCGAACTTACGCTCCTGGCTGGCGTTGGCGGCGCCGCGCGCCCGCGCAGGGAGGAGGAGGAGGAGGAGGAGGAGGAGGAGGAGGAGAGGGACGAAGGCTCCGCGGCCATCGGGAGCCATTCCTGGCGGGAAAAATTAAAAAAAAAAAAAAAAAAATTGGGAATTTTATATCTCCGAAGCGCGGGAATTGAAGCCACAAATCGCGGGAATTATATGCCAAAAATCCCGGGAATTAAACCCCAAAATCTCAAAATTTAAATCCCAAAATCGCGGGATTTATATCCCAAAATCCCGGGAATTAAATGTCATAAATTGCGGGAATTAAATCCCAAAATCGCGGGAATTAGATGCCCAAATTTCGGGAATTAAATCCTCAAATCCCAGAATTTAAACCCCCCAACCGCGGGAATTAAAACCCCAAACTCCGGGAATTAAATCTCTAAATTGCGGGAATTAAATTCCAAAAAATCCCAGAATTTAAACCCCAAATGTCGGGAATTAAATCCTCAAAATCGTGGGAATTAAGTCCCCAAAAATCCCAGAATTTAAACCCCAATTCCCGGGAATTAAATACCCAAATGTCGGGAATTAAATCCCAAAACTCCGCGGGAATTAAATCCCCGAAATCGCGGGAATTAAACCCCCAAATCCCAGAATTTAAACCCTCAATTTCCTGGAATTAAATCACCAAACCCCGAGAATTAAATCCCAAAACCGCGAGAATTAAACCGCGGGAATTGAATCCCAAACTCTTGGGAATCAAACCCCCAAACCGAGGGAATTAAACCGCGGGAATTAACCCCCAAACCGCGGGAACTAAACCCCAAAAACCGCGGGAATCCCGCGGGAATTAAACCCCCGAACCGCGGAAATTAAACCCCAAAACCCCGGGAATTAAACCCCAAAACCTCGGGAATTAAACCCCAAAACCCCGGGAATTAAACCCCAAAACCCCGGGAATTAAACTCCAAAACCCCGGGAATTAAACCCCCGAAATCGCGGGAATTGAACCCGAAAACCGCGGGAATCAAATCCCCAAACCGCGGGAATTAACCCCAAAATCTCGGCAATTAAATCCCAAAATCGCGGGAATTAAACCCCAAAACCCGCGGGAATTAAACCGCGGGAATTAAACCCCAAAACCCCAGAATTTAAACCCCAAAACCCGCGGGAACGAAACCACCAAACCCCAGAATTTAAACCCTCAATTCCCGGGAATTAAATCCCCAAACCGCGGGAAATAAAACCCCAATCCCCATAATTTAACCCCAAAAACCGCGGGAACTAAACCCCCAAAACCGCGGGAATTAAACCCCAAAACCCGCGGGAATTAGACCCGAAACCCGCGGGAATTAAACCGCGGGAATTAAACCCCCAAACCGCGGGAATTAAACCCCAAAACCCGCGGGAATTAGACCCGAAACCCGCGGGAATTAAACCCCCAAACCGCGGGAATTAAATCCCAAAACCCGCGGGAATTAGACCCGAAACCCGCGGGAATTAAACCCCCAAACCCCAAAATCTAAACCCGAAACCCGCGGGAATTAAACCGCGGGAATTAAACCCCCAAACCGCGGGAAGTAAACCCCGAAAACCGCGGGAATTAGACCCGAAACCCGCGGGAATTAAACCCCCAAACCCCAAAATCTGAACCCGAAAGCCGCGGGAACGAAGCCGCGGGAAGCAGGTCGGAGCTGGCGCGGATTTGGCGGGAGTTGGGACTCACCTGAGCGCAGGTGCGGGGCCGGGCCGGGCAGGGCCGCGCGGGGCCGGGAGCGCGCTTTTATGGGGGAGGGGAGGGAGGGGAGGGGGAGGGGTGGGGGAGGGGTGGGGGAGGGGAGGGGGAAAGGCTTTGATGTCCCAAGGAAGAGCCTGAGGGAGATTGGGTGGGAGAGGCTGACCACGCCCTAAACCTGATCCCAAACCGGATCCTGATCCCAAACCGGATCCCGAACCTGATCCCAGAGCTGATCCTAAAGCTGATCCCAAAGCTTGGCCGGGTCCTGACCCTAAATCTGATCTGAAATCTGATCCCAATCCTAAACCTGATCCCAAATCTGATCCTAAATCTGATTCCAAATCTGATCCTAAATAGGATCCCAATCCCAAATCTGATCCCAAAGCTCATCCCAATCCCGATCCTAAATCTGATCCGAAACCTCGGCCTGGTCCTGATCCTAAAGGTGATCCCAAAGCTGATCCCAAAGATGATCCTAAAGCTGATCCCAAAGCTGATCCCAAAGCTTGTCCTGCTCCTGACCCTAAATCTGATCCTAAACCTGATCCTGAACCTGATCCGAAACCTGATCCCAGAGCTCGGCTCTGTCCTGATCCGAAATCTGATCTGAAATCTGATCCCAGTCCTAAAGCTGATACCAAATCTGATTCTGATCCTGATCCTAAAGCTGATCCTAAAGCTGATCCTGATCCTAAACTGAATCCCGATCCTGATCCCAGAGCTGATCCCAAAGCTGATCCCAGAGCTCGGCCGGGTCCTGATCCTAAATCTGATCCCAAATCTGATCCCAATCCTAAAGCTGATTCCAAATCTGACCCCAAATCTGATCCATAGCTGATCCTAAACCGGATCCTGATCCCAAAGCTCATCCCAATCCCGATCCTAAACCTGATCCTAAATCTGATCCCAGAGCTCGGCCTGGTCCTGATCCTAAACCTGATCCCAAAGCTGATCCCAAAGCCCGGCCTAGTCCTTATCTAAAACCTGATCCCAAACCTAAGCCAGATCCCAAACATCATCATCCCAAAGCTGATCCCAAATCGGATCCCAATCCTGATCCTGATCCTAAACCTGATCCCAAATCTGATCCATAGCTGATCCTAAACTGGATCCCCTGATCCTAAACCTGATCCTGATCCCAAAGCTCATCCCAATCCTGATCCTGATCCTAAACCTGATCCCAAATCTGATCCATAGCTGATTCTAAAGCTGATCCCAGAGCTTGGATGGGTCCTGGTCCTAAATCTGATCCTGATCCATAGCTGATCCCAAACCTGATCCCAATCCTGATCCTGAATCTGATCCCAAAGCTGATCCGAATCTCAACCCGAAAGCTTGATCCCTAACTGGATCCTAAAGCTGATCCTAAACCTCATCCCAAAGCTGATCCCAGAGCTTGGCCGGGTCCTGATGCTAAATCTGCTCCCGATCCTAAACCTGATCTCAATCCTGATCCTAAACCTGATCTCAATCCTGATCCTAAACCTGATCCCAAAGCTCATCCCAATCCTGATCCTAAAGCTGATCCTAAACCTGATCCTGATCCCAAAGCTGATCCCAATCCCGATCCTAAACCTGATCCTAAATCTGATCCTAAATCTGATCCATAGCTGATCCCAAAGCTGATCCCAGAGCTTGGATGGGTCCTGATCCTAAACCTGATCCTGATCCATAGCTGATCCCAAAGCTGATCCCAATCCTGATCCTAAATCTGATCCCAAAGCTGATCCCAAAGCTGATCCCAAAGCTGATCCATAGCTGATCCCAAACCTGATCCATAGCTGATCCCAAAGCTGATCCCAATCCTGATCCCAAATCTGATCCATAGCTGATCCTAAACCGAATCCCCTGATCCTAAACCTGATCCTGATCCCAAAGCTCATCCCAATCCCGATCCTAAACCTGATCCCAAATCTGATCCATAGCTGATCCCAAAGCTGATCCCAGAGCTTGGATGGGTCCTGACCCTAAACCTGATCCTGATCCATAGCTGATCCCAATCCTGATCCCAAAGCTGATCCCAATCCTGATCCCAAAGCTGATCCATAGCTGATCCTAAACCGGATCCCCTGATCCTAAACCTGATCCTGATCCCAAAGCTCATCGCAATCCCGATCCTAAACCTGATCCCAAATCTGATCCATAGCTGATCCCAAAACTGATCCCAGAGCTTGGATGGGTCCTGACCCTAAACCTGATCCTGATCCATAGCTGATCCTGATCCTAAACCTGATCCTGATCCATAGCTGATTCCAATCCTGATCCCAAAGCTGATCCATAGCTGATCCCAAAGCTGATCCCAAAGCTGATCCCAATCCGGATCCCAAACCTGATCCCAAATCTGGTCCCGAAGCTGATCCCAAAGCTGATCCATAGCTGATCCCGAAGCTGATCCCAAATCTGATCCCGAAGCTGGTCCCGAAGCTGATATTTTATCTTTTTTTTTTTTAATTTCTCGAAAAGATTTCGGAGTTCTCCCGATCGCGTTCGGATTTGGAATCTGTGACGTCACTCAGCCGGAAATATTCGCGCTTTCGTTCCTTTTCGGTGTTTTCCGAAAATATTTGGAATTCTCACCATGGCGTTCGGATTGGGGACCGGCCCGGGGTGGCACTGTCACTGTCACCGTCACTGTCACCGTCCGTGTCACCCTCGGTGTCACTGCCACCCGCGGCACCGGTCCGGGGTGCCATTGTCACTGTCGCCGTCACTGCCACCGTCCGTGTCACCCGCGGGAGCGGCCAGGCCTCGGCTCTGTCACCGTCATTGTCATTGTCACCGTCGGTGTCACTGCCGGGGCCACCTGTGCCACCTCGGGTGTCCCCCTGTGTCCCCTCGCGTCCCTTCACGGTCCCCAGTGTCCCCTCTTGCCCTTCGTGTCCCCTCCTGTGTCCCCTCCCGTGTCCCCTCCAGGTGTCCCCTCACGTCCCTTCAGGGCCACCTGTGTCCCTTTCAATGTCCCCTCAGCTGTCCCCTCAGTGTCCCCTCATGTCCCCAGTGTCCCCTCTAATGTCCCCTCAGTGTCCCCTGTGTCCCCTCAAGCTCTGCAGTGTCCTCTCATTGTCCCCTGGGTCCCCTCCAGTGTCCCCTCGGGGTCCTCTCTGTCCCCCCCGTGTCCCTCCCGTGTCACGTCTGTGTCCCCTCTGTGTCCCCACTGTCCCCTCACTGTCCCTCGTGTCCCCTCTGTCCCCTCCCGTGTCCCTTCATTGTCCCCATCGTTCCCTCAGGGTCCCCTGGCGGTCCCCAGTGTCCCCTCACTGTCCCCTGCGTCTCCTGTGTCCCCTCCCATGTCCCCCCTGTGTCCCTTCAAGGTCCCCCGTGTCCCCTCATTGTCCCTGATGTCCCTTCAGGTGTCCACTCGTTGTCCCTGCGTCCCTCCATGTCACCTGTGTCCCCTCTGTGTCCCCTCAGGTGTCCCCTGGGGTGTCACCTGTGTCCCTCTGTGTCCCCTCAGGTGTTCCCCCATGTCACCTGTGTCCCCTCAGGTGTCCCACCTGTGTCCCCTCACTGTCCCCGTGTCCCCCTGTGTCCCCTCATGTCACCTCAGGTGTCCCTCTGTCCCTCCGTGTCACCTGTACCACCTCAGGTGTCCCCCACGTGTCCCCCCGTGTCCCCCAGGTGTGCCCTCATGTCACCTGTGTCCCCCTGTGCCACCTCAGATGTTCGCCAGGTGTCCCCCAATGTCACCTGTGCCACCTCGGGTGTCCCCCGTGTCCCCTCATGTTACTTGTGTCCCAGCTGTGTCCCCTCCGCGTCCTCTCTGTGTCCCCCCAGGTGTCCCCCTGTGCCACCTCGGGTGTCCCCTCGGGTGTCCCCACATTGTCCCTGTGTCCCCCCATGTCCCCTGCTGTCCCTTCACGGTCCCTCTGTGTCCCCTCCCTGTCCCTTCTGTGTCCTCTCATTGTCCCCTCGGGTGTCCCTGTGTCCCTCCATGTCACCGCTGCCACCTCGGCTGTCCCTCGGCTGTCCCCGTGTCACCTGCGTCCCCCAGGTGTCCTCTCTGTGTCCCCCCAGGTGTCCCCCTGTCCCCCTGTGCCACCTCGGCTGTCCCCTCGGCTGTCCCCGTGTCCCCCCATGTCACCTGTGTCCCCCTGTGCCACCTCAAATGTTCCCCAGGTGTCCCCTGGGGTGTCACCCTGTGTCCCCTCTGTGTCACCCAGGTGTCCCCCCATGTCACCTGTGTCACCTCTATGTCCCCTCGGGTGTCCCCCCGATGTCCCTGTGTCCCCCCGTGTCCCCCTGTGCCACCTCGGCTGTCCCCCACGTGTCCCTCCCGTGTCCCCTCATTGTCCCCACTGTCCCTTGATGGTCCCCAGTGTCCCCTCATCGCCCCCTCATTGTCCCTTCAATGTCCCCTTGTCCCCGCCATGTCCCCTAAGGTCCTCTCGTGTCCCCCTGTGTCCCCTCAGTGTCCCCTCACAGCCCCTCGGGTGTCCCCTGTGTCCCCTCCCGTGTCCCCTCAGGTGTCCCCTCACGTCCCTCCAGGGTCACTTGTGTCCCCTCAAATGTCTCGCAGTGTCCCCCAGGTGTCCCCCATGTCACCTGTGTCCCCTCTGTGTCCCCCAGGTGTCCCCCATGTCACCTGTGTCCCCTCTGTGTCCCTCGGTGTCACCGTCACCTGCTCAGGGCCATTTGGGTCCCCTCGTGTCACTGCCGCTGTGGTTTTTTGTAATTTCAGGGTGGAATTTTGGGGATTTTTGGGATTTTTGGGGTCCTGGACATTGGGATTTTTTGTGTTTTTTAAAAATTTTTAATTTTGGGGTGAAATTTTTGGATTTCGGGGCTGCGACTGAGACCGAGTTCTGAAATCTTTCAAAAATACCCAAAAAGAGCAAAAGGAGTTGCTGTTTTTGCACAATGGACTCCAAAAAAACCCGCGAGAATTCAGAAATCTTTCAAGAAATTAAAAAAAAATCAAATTTGAGTGGATTACGTCACCTGAGGGGACACAGGTGACATGGGGGACACCTGGGGGACACAGAGGGGACACAGGTGACATGGGGGACACCTGGGGGACACAGAGGGGACACAGGTGACATGGGGGACACCTGGGGGACACAGAGGGGACACAGGTGACACGGGGGACACCTGGGGGACACAGAGGAGACATTTGAGGGACACAAGTGACCCTGGAGGGACGTGAGGACACCTGAGGGGACACGGGAGGGGACACAGGGGACACCCGAGGGGCTGTGAGGGGACATTGAGGGGACACAGGGGGACACGAGAGGACCTTGAGGGGACATGGCGGGGACAAGGGGACATTGAAGGGACAAGGAGGGGACGATGAGGGGACAATGAGGGGACACTGGGGACACGGAGGGGACAATGAGGGGACACTGGGGACCATCAAGGGACAGTGGGGACAATGAGGGGACACGGGAGGGACACGTGGGGGACAGCCGAGGTGGCACAGGTGGACACGGGGGGACACAGGGACATCGGGGGGACACCCGAGGGGACATAGAGGTGACACAGGTGACATGGGGGGACACCTGGGTGACACAGAGGGGACACAGGGTGACACCCCAGGGGACACCTGGGGAACATTTGAGGTGGCACAGGGGGACACAGGTGACATGGGGGGACACGGGGACAGCCGAGGGGACAGCCGAGGTGGCACAGGGGGACAGGGGGACACCTGGGGGGACACAGAGAGGACACCTGGGGGACGCAGGTGACACGGGGACAGCCGAGGGACAGCCGAGGTGGCAGCGGTGACATGGAGGGACACAGGGACACCTGAGGGGACAATGAGAGGACACAGAAGGGACAGGGAGGGGACACAGAGGGACCGTGAAGGGACAGCAGGGGACATGGGGGGACACAGGGACAATGTGGGGACACCCGAGGGGACACCCGAGGTGGCACAGGGGGACACCTGGGGGGACACAGAGAGGACGCGGAGGGGACACAGCTGGGACACAAGTAACATGAGGGGACACGGGGGACACCCGAGGTGGCACAGGTGACATTGGGGGACACCTGGCGAACATCTGAGGTGGCACAGGGGGACACAGGTGACATGAGGGCACACCTGGGGGACACGGGGGGACACGTGGGGGACACCTGAGGTGGTACAGGTGACACGGAGGGACAGAGGGACACCTGAGGTGACATGAGGGGACACAGGGGGACACGGGGACAGTGAGGGGACACAGGTGGGACACCTGAGGGGACACAGGTGACATGGGGGAACACCTGAGGGGACACAGAGGGACACAGGTGACACCCCAGGGGACACCTGAGGGGACACAGAGGGACACAGGTGACATGGAGGGACGCAGGGACAACGAGTGGACACCTGAAGGGACATCAGGGACAATGAGGGGGACACGGGGGACCTTGAAGGGACACCGGGGGGACATGGGGGGGGACACAGGAGACGCAGGGGACAGTGAGGGGACACTGGGGACCGCCAGGGGACCCTGAGGGAACGATGGGGACAATGAAGGGACACGGGAGGGGACAGAGGGGACACGAGGGACAGTGAGGGGACAGTGGGGACACAGAGGGGACACAGACGTGACACGGGAGGGGACACGGGGGGGACAGAGAGGACCCCGAGGGGACACTGGAGGGGACCCAGGGGACAATGAGAGGACACTGCAGAGCTTGAGGGGACACAGGGGACACTGAGGGGACATTAGAGGGGACACTGAGGACATGAGGGGACACAGAGGGGACAGCTGAGGGGACATTGAAAGGGCCACAGGTGGCCCTGAAGGGACGTGAGGGGACACCTGGAGGGGACACGGGAGGGGACACAGGAGGGGACACGAAGGGCAAGAGGGGACACTGGGGACCGTGAAGGGACGCGAGGGGACACAGGGGGACACCCGAGGTGGCACAGGTGGCCCCGGCAGTGACACCGACGGTGACAATGACAATGACGGTGACAGAGCCGAGGCCTGGCCGGTCCCGCGGGTGACACGGACGGTGGCAGTGACGGTGACAGTGACAATGCCACCCGGGCCGGTCCCGCGGGTGGCGCCGCCCGCGCTAATGAGCCTGGCCCCTCCCCCACCCGAGTGTCGCCAGTGCCACCCCCGCGCTGTCACCGCGGCCACCCCCGCCCTGCCCCGAGGGGACACGCGACACGCGCGGGGGCGGCGGTGACAGCGACACCGCGGGGAGGGGACAGCGGGGGGGGGATGGGGACACTGAGGGTGGCGCTGGGGACACTGCGGGGGACATTGGGACACTGAGGGTGGCACTGGGGACACCGCGGGGGACATTGGGGACACCGCGGGGGACATTGGGACACTGTGGGTGGCGCTGGGGACACTGCGGGGGACACCGCGAGGGGGGTGGGGACACTGAGGGTGGCACTGGGGACACTGCAGGGGACATTGGGGACACCGCGGGGGACATTGGGACACTGAGGGTGGCACTGGGGTGACGCTGGGGACACTGTGGACACGCGCGACACGCGGGGGCGGTGACAGGCAGGGGGGAGGGGACAGCGGGGGACATTGGGGACACTGCGGGGGACATCGCGGGGGGCCTGGGGGACATTGGGGGTGGCACTGGGGACACTGCGGGGGACACTGTGGGGGACACTGGGGACATTGGGGACACTGCGGGAGACACTGGGGACATTGGGGACACTGCGGGAGACACTGGGGACATTGGGGGTGGCACTGGGGACACTGGGAGGTGGCGGGGGTGGCACTGGGGACACTGCGGGTGACACTGGGGGTGACTTCGGGGACACCGCGGGGGGCACTGGGGGGACACAGATGGCCCTTGGTGACACCCGGGGGTGGTTCAGGTGGCACTGGGGACATTGGGGACACCGCGGGGGGCACTGGGGACATTGGGGGTGGCACCGGGGGACACCGCTGATGGCAGTGGGGTGGCACTGGGGGACATTGCAGGGGACACTGGGGACATTGGGGACACTGCGGGTGGCACTGGGGACACTGGGGACACACTGCGGGTGGCACTGGGGACATTGGGGACACACTGCGGGTGGCACTGGGGACATTGGGGACACACTGGGGGTGGCACTGGGGACACTGGGGACACACTGCGGGTGGCATTGGGGACATTGGGGACACACTGCGGGTGGCACTGGGGACATTGGGGACACACTGGGGGTGGCACTGGGGACACTGGGGACACACTGCGGGTGGCATTGGGGACACGGCGGATGGCACTGGGGTGGCACTGGGGTGGCACTGGGGACATTTGTGACACGCGGGGGGGGCGGCGGTGAGGCGCGGGGGGGAGGGGACAGCGGGGGACATTGGGGACACTGCGGGGCACACGGCGGGGGGGGTGGGGGACATTGGGGGTGGCACTGGGGACACCGCGGGGGACATTGGGACACTGTGGGTGGCATTGGGGACACTGGGGACACTGCAGAGGACATTGGGGACACCGCGGATGGCACTGGGGTGGCACTGGGGGTGGCACTGGAGACACTGGGGGACATTGGGGACACTGCAGGGGACATTGGGGACACCGCGGATGGCACTGGGGACGACATTGGGGACACTGGGGGCTGGATGAAGTGGCACTGGGGACACTGGGGTGGCACTGGGGGTGGCACTGGGGCACACAGATGGCTCTTGGTGACACCCGGGGGTGGCTCAGGTGGCACTGGGGACATTGGGGACAGTGGGGGTGGCACTGGGGACACGGCGGGGGACACTGGGGACACCGGGAGTGGCACTGCGGGTGGCACTGAGGACATTGGCGACACTGGGGGACATTGGGGGTGGCACTGGGGACACCGCGGGAGGCATTGGGGCTGCCACTGGGGTGGCACTTGGGGACATTGGGGACGCCGCGGGGGACGCTGGGAACACTGGGGACACTGCAGGGGACAGCGGAGTGACACTGGGGACACCGCTGGTGGCACTGGGGACATTGGGGACACACGCGACACGCGGGGGGGGTGGCGGTGACACGCGGGAGGGAGGGGACAGCGGGGACAGCGCGGTGGGGGATGGGGGTGGCACTGGGGACACCGCGGGTGGCACTGGGGGTGGCACTGGGGACATTGGGGACACTGCGGGGGGGGTGGGGGACACTGGGGGACACTGGGGACACCGCGGGTGGCACTGGGGGTGGCACTGGGGGACGCTGGGGACACTGCGGGGGGGGTGGGGGACACTGGGGGTGGCATGGGGTGGCACTGGGGACATTGGGGACACGGCGGGTTGTACTGGGGGACATTGGGGGTGACACTGGGGACACTGGGGGGACATTGGGGACACGGGGGGTGGCACTAGGGGACACTGGGGGACACCGCGGGTGGTCTGGGGGTGGCACTGGGGACACTGGGGACATTGGGGACACTGCGGGAGACCCTGGGGACACCGCGGGGTGGTGCGGGTGGCACTGCGGGTGGCACTGGGGACATTGGAGACACCGGGGGTGGCACTTGGTGACTCAGGTGGCCCTGGGGACACCGGAGGGGTGGGTCTGGTGGCACTTGGTGACACTGGGGGGTGGCATTGAGTGACTCAGGTGGCCCTGGGGACACCAGGGGTGGCACTGGGGGGTGGCAGTGCCCTGGGTGACACCGGGGGTGGCAGTTGGTGACACTGGGGGTGGCACTGGGTGACGCGGGTGGCCCCAGGGTGACACCAGGTGGTGGCTCAGGTGGCCCAGGTGACACTGGAGGTGGCGGTGGGTGGCACGGGTGGCACTTGGGGACACCAGGTGGTGGCCCAGGGGACTCGGGTGACACCAGAGGTGACGCTGGGAGCGGCTGGCAGTGCCACAGCTGACACCAGGGCTGGCATTGGTCACCTTGGGGTCACTCTGTGGTCACTTTCTGGTCATTTTGTGGTCACCTTGTGGTCACTTTTTGGTCACTCTGTGGTCACTCTGAGGTCCCCTTGGGGTCACCTTGTGGTCACTTTTTGGTCACTCTGAGGTCACTTTTTGGTCACTTTCAGGTCCCTTTGAGGTCACTCTGAGGTCACTTTGAGGTCACTCTGAGGTCACTTTCTGGTCACTCTGAGGTCACTTTGAGGTCACTCTGAGGTCACTTTTTGGTCACTTTCAGGTCCCTTTGAGGTCCCTTTGAGGTCACTCTGAGGTCACTTTGAGGTCACTCTGAGGTCACTTTCTGGTCACTCTGAGGTCACTTTGAGGTCACTCTGAGGTCACTTTTTGGTCACTTTCAGGTCCCTTTGAGGTCCCTTTGAGGTCACTCTGAGGTCACTTTGAGGTCACTCTGAGGTCACTTTTTGGTCACTTTCAGGTCCCTTTGAGGTCACTTTGAGGTCACTTTGAGGTCACTCTGAGGTCACTTTGAGGTCACTCTGAGGTCACTTTGAGGTCACCTTGTGGTCCCCCTGTGGTCACTTCGTGGTCACCTTGAAGTCACATTTTGGTCACTCTGGGGTCACTTTGAGGTCACTCTGTGGTCACTTTACACTTTGAGGTCACTTTGTCCTCACTCTGAGATCACCTTGTGGTCACTTTAAGGTCACTTTTTGTCACCTTGTGGTCACTCTGGACACTCTGAGGCCACTTTGATGTCACTTTTGGGTCACTGTTTGGTCACTTTGAGGTCACTTTAAGGTCACCTTGAGGTCACTCTGAGGTCACTCTGAGGTCAGTTTTTGGTCACTTTGAGGTCACTCTGAGGTCACTTTTTGGCCACTTTGAGGTCACTCTGAGGTCACTCTGTGGTCACTTCAAGGTCACCTTGTCTGATGTCACTTTGAGGTCACTCTGAGGTCACTTTTTGGCCACTTTGAGGTCACTCTGTGGTCACTTCAAGGTCACCTTGCAGTCACTCTGAGGTCACTTTGATGTCACTCTGAGGTCACTTTGATGTCACTCTGAGGTCACTCTGTGGTCACTCTGAGGTCACTCTGAGATCACTTTATGGTCATTTTGGTGTCACCTTGTGGTCACTCTGAGGTCACCTTAAGGTCACTCTGAGGCCACTTTGTGGTTCCCCTGTGGTCACTTCGTGGTCACCTTGAGGTCACTTCGTGGTCACCTTGAGGTCACTTTCTGGTCACTTTTTGGTCACTTCGATGTCAACTTGTGGCCACTTTGAGGTCACTCTGGGGTCACTTTTTGGTCATTCTGAGGTCACTTTATCGTCACTGTGTGGTCACTTTGTCCTTATTTTGAGGTCACACTGTGGTCACCTTGTGGCCACTTTATGGTCACTTTATGGTCACTTTGTGGTCATTCTATGGTCACTTTGAGGTCATTTTTTGGTCACTTTGTGATCACCTTGTGGTCACTCTGAGGTCACTCTGTGGTCACTTTTTTGTCACTTTAAGGTCCCCTTGACGTCACCTTGAGATCACTTTTTGGTCACTCTGTGGTCACTTTGACATCACTTTGAGGTCACCTTGCGGTCACTCTGAGGTCACTCTAAGGTCACTCTGTGGTCACCCTGAGGTCACCTTGAGATCACTCTGAGGTCACGCTGTGGTCAGTTTTTGGTCACTCTGAGGTCACCTGGGGGTCACTTCAAGGTCACCTTTTGGTCACTCTGAGGTCACTTTTCGGTCACTTTTTGGTCACTCTGAGGTCACTTTATTAAGCCCCTCCCCCGCCCCTCCCCCCCCGGGCCCCCAACGTCAGCGCTGGGGGTGGAGCCTGAGGGGGAGGGGCGTGACTGAGTGGGTGTGGCCGAACTTGGGGGCGTGGCCATCCTGGGGGCGTGGCCATGTTTTGGAAGGGCATGGCCATGTTCTAGGTGGGCGTGGCCTAATTTGGGGGAAGTGTGCGAGGTTTGGTGGGCGTGGTCAGGATTTGAGGGGCGTGCCCACATTTGGGGGTGTGGCCGAGATTGGGGGCGTGGCCTTTGGGGAATGGCTGCTTTGGGGGCGTGGCTAGGATTGGAGGGCGTGGCTTCAGAAAGTGATGCTTTGGGGGCGTGGCCAGGATTGGGGGCGTGGCCTTTGGGAAATGAGGGCTTGGGGGCGTGGCCAGGATTGGAGGCGTGGCTTTTAGATTTGTTTTAGGGGCGTGGCCAGGATTGGGGGCGTGGCTTTTAGATTTGTTTTAGGGGCGTGGCCAGGATTGGGGGCGTGGCTTTTAGATTTGTTTTAGGGGCGTGGCCAGGATTGGGGGCGTGGCTTTTAGATTTGTTTTAGGGGCGTGGCCAGGATTGGGGGCGTGGCTTTTAGATTTGTTTTAGGGGCGTGGCCAGGATTGGAGGCGTGGCTTTTAGATTTGTTTTAGGGGCGTGGCCAGGATGGGGGGTGTGGCTTTTCAATAGTTTAGGGGGTGTGGCCAGGATTGGAGGGCGTGGCTATGAATATGATTTTAGGGGCGTGGCCGAGATTGTGGGCGTGACCTTTGGGGAATGACGGTTTGGGGGTGTGGCCAGGATTGGAGGGCGTGGCTTTTAAAATTGTTTTTAGGGGCGTGGCTGAGATTGGGGCGTGGCTTTCCAAGTGTTAAAGGGGCGTGGCCAGGATTGGTGGCATGCCTTTAAAATTGTTTTAGGGGAGTGGCCAACATTGGGGGCGTGGCCACCTTTGGCTGGATCTTGATTAGGGGCGTGGCCAGAATTCAACAAACTTCCTGTTTTTGGGGCGTGGCCAATTCTTTGAGGGGCGTGGTTTGTTTCTTGTGGGCGTGGCCTGTGTTGGGGATTTTTTGGGGATGCATTCCACAGGTTTGGGGGCGTGGCCAGAATTTTTAGGGGCGTGGCCAGGATTTTGGGGGTGGATTTGCTGTGCGGGGGGGGGCGTGGCCATATCGAGGGCGTGGTCGATGGGCGTGGCCTGCATTTTTGTGTGGATTGGGCACTTCTTCTTAGGGGGCGTGGTCACGGTTTTGGCGGGAATTTTCGGGTGGATTTTTGGGCATTTTGGGGTGAATTTTTTTTTTTTTTTGGGCTGGATTTTTCGGATTTTGGGGTGGTTTTTTTTTTTAATTTTAGGGTGGATTTTTGGGGATTTTTTGGGCGAATTTTTTTTTATTTTGGAGTGGAATTTTGGGTATTTTGGGATGGATTTTTTTAATTTTTGGGGTGGACTTGGGGGAATTTTAGGATTTTTTTTTAACTTAGGGTGGATTTTTTCTTTATTTTGGGGTGAATTTTTTTTTATTTTGGGGTGGATTTTTGGGGAATTTTAGGGTGAAATTTGGGGAATTTTGGGGTGGATTTTTGGGAATTTGGGGGTGGATTTTGGGGGATTTTGGGGCGGAGTTTTTGGATTTTGGGGTGGATTTTTTGGAGCGGATTTTGGGGAATTAGGGTGAAATTTGGGGAATTTAGGGGTGGATTTTTTTTAATTTCGGGGTGGATTTTGGGGGGATTTTGGCGTGGATTTTTAGGAATTTTGGGGTGGATTTTTGGGATTTTTTTGGGGTGAATTTTTGATGTGGATTTTCTGGGATTTTAGGGTGAATTTTTTGAGATTTCGTGGTGGATCTTTTTAATTTTTGGGTGGATTTTTGGGATTTTTTGGTGTGGATTTTTTAGGGATTTTGTGGTGGATTTTTTGGGGATTTTGGGGTGGATTTTTTTTTAAAATTTTTTGAGTGGATTTTTGGGGTTCTTTTGGGGTGGATTTTTTGGGTTTTGGGGTCCCAGACTCCGCGGTTTTTGTGGGAGAATTTTTTGGGGTTTTTTGTGGATTTCGGGATGAATTTTTTTGGATTTCGGAGTGGAATTTTGGGGATTTTTTGGATGAATTTTTTGTAATTTTAGCTTCCTGGACACTGGGATCTTTCGGAGTAGATTTTTTTTTTTTATTTCAGAGCGGATTATTTTTATTTCAGGGCAGATTTTCTTGATTTTGGGTCACATTTTCGTGGTGATTTTTAAAATTTTAGGTTCCTGGACACCGCGATTTTTCCCGGCAGTATTTTTTTGGGATTTTTTCCCAAATTCCGTGGATTTCGCTCAGTTCCTGGCCATGGTCTTGTGCAGCCACAGCGGCACTGCTGCACACACAGCTTTGAGTTTCGGGGTGGATTTTGGGGGATTTTGGGGTGTTTTTTTTGGATTTTAGGGGTGGATTTTTGGGTATTTTAGGGTGGATTTTTGGGCATTTTAGGGTGGATTTTTGGGAATTTCTTGGTGGATTTTTGGGTATTTTAGGGTGGATTTTTGGGTATTTTAGGGCGGATTTTTGGGAATTTCTTGGTGGATTTTTGGGTATTTTTGGGTGGATTTTTGGGAATTTCTTGGTGGATTTTTGGGTATTTTAGGGTGGATTTTTGGGAATTTCTTGGTGGATATTTTTTGGGATTTTTCACGGTGGAGTTTGGGATGTTTTTCTTTATTTTAGAGTGGATTTTTTAATTTCAGAGCGGATTTTTTTTTTTTTTATTTCAGGGCAGATTTTCTTTATTTCGAGACGGATTTTTTTGGATTTTGGGGCGGAACTTTGTGATTTTAGGTTCCTGGACACCGCGATTTTTCCCGGCAGTATTTTTTTGGATTTTTTCCCAAATTCCGTGGATTTCGCTCAGTTCCTGGCCATGGTCTTGTGCAGCCACAGCGGCACTGCTGCACACACAGCTTTGAGTTTTGGGGAGGATTTTGGGGGATTTTGGGGTGGTTTTTTTGGATTTTAGGGGTGGATTTTTGGGTATTTTAGGGGGGATTTTTTGGCATTTTAGGGTGGATTTTTGGGAATTTCTTGGTGGATTTTTGGGTATTTTAGGGTGGATTTTTGGGAATTTCTTGGTGGATATTTTTTGGGATTTTTCACAGTGGAGTTTGGGATGTTTTTCTTTATTTTAGAGTGGATTTTTTAATTTCAGAGCGGATTTTTTTTTTTTTATTTCAGGGCAGATTTTCTTTATTTTGAGACGGATTTTTTTGGATTTTGGGGCGGAATTTTGTGATTTTAGGTTCCTGGACACCGCGATTTTCCCCAGCCGTATTTTTTTGGGATTTTTTCCCAAATTCCGGTGATTTCCCTCAGTTCCTGGCCATGGTCTCGTGCAGCCAGCGGCACTGCTGCACACACAGCTTTGAGTTTTCGGGTGGATTTTGGGGATTTTGGGGTGTTTTTTTTGGATTTTAGGGGTGGATTTTTGGGAATTTTAGGGTGGATTTTTGGGAATTTCTTGGTGGATTTTTGGAAATTTCTTGGTGGATTTTTGGGTATTTTTGGGTGGATTTTTGGGAATTTCTTGGTGGATTTTTAGGAATTTTAGGGTGGATTTTTGGGAATTTCTTGGTGGATTTTTGGGTATTTTAGGGTGGATTTTTTGGCATTTTAGGGTGGATTTTTGGGAATTTCTTGGTGGATTTTTGGGTATTTTAGGGTGGATTTTTGGGTATTTTAGGGTGGATTTTTGGGAATTTTAGGGTGGATTTTTGGGAATTTCTTGGTGGATTTTTGGGTATTTTAGGGTGGATTTTTGGGAATTTCTTGGTGGATTTTTGGGTATTTTAGGGTGGATTTTTGGGTATTTTAGGGTGGATTTTTGGGAATTTCTTGGTGGATTTTTGGGTATTTTTGGGTGGATTTTTGGGAATTTCTTGGTGGATATTTTTTGGGATTTTTCACGGTGGAGTTTGGGATGTTTTTCTTTATTTTAGAGTGGATTTTTTAATTTCAGAGCGGATTTTTTTTTTTTATTTCAGGGCAGATTTTCTTTATTTCGAGATGGATTTTTTTGGGATTTTTGGGCGAAATTTTGTGATTTTAGGTTCCTGGACACCGCGATTTTTCCTGCCTGGATTTTTTTCCCAAATTCCGTGGATTTCCATCAATTCCTGGCCATGGTGGCACTGCACACACACAGCCTGGGCTTTGGGGTGGATTTTGGGGATTTTGGGATGGATTTTATTATTATTATTTTTGGGTGGATTTTTGCTGTGGATTTTTTTTTTATTTGAAGGTGAATTTTTAGGGATTTTGAAGTGGATTTTTTTGTAATTTGGGGTGGATTTTTGGGAATTTAGGGTGGAATTTTGGGAATTTTAGGAGGATTTTTTTAAATTTTGGGGTGGATTTTTTGGGGAATTTTCGGAGTGGATTTTTGGGGTGGATTTTTTTTATTTCGGGATGAATTTTTTGGGATTTCAGGGTGGATTTTTTTTGGATTTTGGGATGGATTTTTTTTTTTCATTTTGGGATGGATTTTTGGGATTTTAGGATCCTGGACACCGAGATTGCTTCAGGGTCGTTTTTTTTTATTTCAGGGCAGATTTTCATGATTTTGGGTCACATTTTTGTGGCGATTTTTTAATTTTGGGGTTCCTGAACGCCTCGATTTTTCCTGCCTGGATTTTTTTCCCAAATTCCGTGGATTTCCCTCAATTCCTGGCCATGGTGGCACTGCTGCACACACACAGCTTTGAGTTTTGGGGTGGATTTTTGGGGGATTTTGGGACACATTTTTTTTTTTTATTTTGGGGTCCTGAACTCCAGGGTTTTTGGGGTGGCTGTGGTCATTTTTTGGGGTGGATTTTTTGGGATTTCAGAGCGGAATTTTGGAGTGGATTTTTTTTTTTATTTTTTTATTTTTCATGGTGTATTTTGAGATGATTTTTTTGGATTTAAAGGTGGAATTCTGGGGATTTTTTGGCGTGGATTTTTTTTTTTAATTTCAGGGTGAAGATTTTTGGATTTTGAGGTCCTGGACACCAGGATCATTCAGAGTGGAATTTTTTATTTCAAGGTGGATTTTCTTTATTTCGAGATGGATTTTTTTTTGGGGATTTTTGGGCGAAATTTGGTGATTTTAAGTTCCTCGACACCGCGATTTTTCCCGGCCGGATTTTTTTGGGATTTTTTCCCAAATTCCACCGTTTTGGGTCAGTTCCTGGCCATGGTCTCGTGCAGCCAGCGGCCGTACCTGCAGAGGTTGACGTAGACCCCGGGGCGCCGAGGGTCCCCACACACCCCCGGCCCCCAGGAGGTGATGCCCTGCAGGCGCCCCCGGCACATCAGCGGCCCCCCGGAGTCACCCTGCGGAGAGAAAAAATAACAAAGTTTGGGTGAAAAAGGGGAATTTGAGGGGAAAATCAGGGGGAATTTGGGGGAAAATCAGGGGAAATTTGGGGGAAAATCAGGGGGAATTTGGGGGGGAAAAGGGAAATTTGGGGATTTGGGGGAAAATCAGGGGGAATTTGGGGGAAAAAGGGGGGATTTGGGGTGAAAAATGGGGGAATTCGGGGGGAAAAATTGGGGGAAAATCAGGGGAAAATTGGGGGAAATTGGGGGGAAAAAGGGGAAATTTGGGGGAAATTTGGGGGAAAATCGGGGGAAATTGGGGGAAAATCAGGGGAAATTTGGAGGAAAAAGGGGGATTTTGGGGATTTGGGGGGTTTGGGGGGGAAAAAGGGGAAATTTGGGAGAAAATCAGGGGAAATTTGGGGGAAAAAGGGAAAATTTGGGGGAAAAAGGGAAAATTTGGGGGGGAAAAAGGGAATTTGGGGGAAAATCAGGGGAAATTTGGGGGGAAAAAGGGGAATTTGGGGGGAAAAGGGGGAGTTTTGGGGATTTGGGGAAATTTGGGGGAAAATTGGGGGAAAATTGAGTGAAATTTGGGTGAAAATTGGGTGAAAAATGGGTGAAATTTGGGTGAAAATTGGGCAAAATTTGGGTGAAATTCAGGTGAAAATTCAGCGAAATTTGGGTGAAATTAGATTGAGAATTGAGTGAAAATTGAGTGAAATTTGGGTGAAAATTGAGTGAAATTTGGGTGAAAATTGAGCAAAAATTGAGGGAAAGTTGAGGGAAAATTGGGTGAAATTGAACGAAATTCAGGCGAAAATTGGGCAAAATTTGGGTGAAATGTGGGGAATTTGGGGAATTTGGGGGAAAATCGGGGGAAAATCAGGGGAAAAAGGGAAATTAGGGGGAAAAAAAGAAATTCGGGAAAAAGGGAAATTCGGGGGGAAAAAGGGAAATTCAGGGGGGAAAGGGAAATTGGGGGGGAAAAGGGGAAATTTGGGGGAAAATTGGGGAAATTCGGGGGAAAAGGGGAAATTTGGGGGGAAAAAGGGGAAATTTGGGGTTTTTGGGAAATTTGGGGGGAAAAAGGGAAATTTGGGGGAAAAAAGGAAATTCAGGGAAAAGGGAAATTCAGAGGAAAAAGGGAAATTTGGGGGGGAAAGGGAAATTTGGGGGAAAAAAGGAAATTTGGGGGAAAAAGGGAATTTGGGGGAAAAGGGAAATTTGGGGGAAAAAGGGGAAATTTGGGGGGGAAAAGGGGAAATTTGGGGGGGAGAAAGGGGAAATTTGGGGATTTGGGGGGTTTGGGGGAAAATTGGGGGAAAATTGAGTGAAATTTGGGTGAAATTTGGGTGACATTCAGGTGAAAATTGAGCGAAATTTGGGTGAAAATTGAGTGAAGATTGGGCAAAAATTGGGGGAAAATTGGGTGAAAATTGCAGGAAATTGAGTGAAAATTGGGTGAAAATTGAGTAACAATTAGGGGAATTTGGGTGAAATTTGGGTGAAAATTGAGTGAAAATTGAGTGAAATTTGGGTAAAAACTAGGCAAAAATTGAGTGAAATTCAGGTGAAATTTGGGTGAAAATTGGGTGAAAATTGGACGGAAATTGAGTGAAATTTGGGGGGATTTGAGGAAATTTGGCAGAAAATTGGGGGAAATTGGGCAAAAATTGGGTGAAATTTGGGCAAAATCTGAGGGAAATTCGAGCAAAAATTGACTGAAAATTGACCTAAAGTTGGGAAAAAAATTCAGTGAAAATTGGGGGGAATTTGGGAAAATTTGGGTGAAAATTGGGGGAAAATTGGGGAAAATTGCGGAAAATTGGGGAAAATTTGGGGGTAATTTGGGTGAAATTCAGGTGAAATTAGAATGAGAATTGAGTGAAAATTGGGTGAAAATTGAGTGAAATTTGGGGAAATTTAGAGAAATTTGGAGGAATTTGGGGGAAATTTGGGTAAAAATTGGGTAAAAACTGGGTGAAAATTGAGTGAAAATTGAGCGAAAATTGAGTGAAAATTGAGTAAAAATTAGGGGAATTTGGGGGAATTTGGGTGAAATTTGAGTGAAATTTAGGGAAATTGGGGGGAATTTGGGGGAAATTTGGGGGAAATTAGATCGAGAATTGAGTGAAATTTGGGTGAAAACTGAGTGAAAATTGGGTGAAAGTTGAGTGAAAATTGGGTGAAAGTTGGGGGAAGTTTGGGTGAAAATTGAGTGAAAATTTGAGTGAAAATTGGGGGAAAATTGGGAGGAATTTGGGAGAAATTTGGGAGAAAATTGGGAGAAAATTGGGAGAAAATTGAGAATTGGGCAAAAATTGAAAACTGGGTGAAAATTGAGCACAATTTGGGCAAAAATTGAGAGAAATGTGGGCAAAAATTGGGCGAAAATTGAGTGAAAATTGAGCAAAAATAGAGTGAAAATTAAGTGAAAATTGAGTGAAATTTGGGTGAAATTTGGGTGAAAATTGAGCAAAAATAGAGTGAAAATTAGGCAAAAATTGAGTGAAAATTGAGCGAAAATTGGGTGAACGTTGAGTGAAACTTGGGGAAATTTGGGGGATTTTGGGAGATTTGGGGAAATTTGGGGGAAATTTGAGTGAAAATTGAGCAAAAATTCGGCAAAAATTGAGCGAAAATTGAGCAAAAATTCGGCAAAAATTGAGTGAAAATTGAGCAAAAATCAGTCAAATTTTGGGTGAAATTTGGGTGAAGATTGGACAAAAATGGAGTGGAAATTGAGTAAAATTTGGGCAAAAATTGAGTGAAAACTGAGAGAAAATTGAGTGAAAATTGGGGGGAATTTGGGAGAAATTTGGGTGAAAATTGAGTGAAATTTGGGGAAATTTGGGCGAAAATTGAGTGAAATTTGGGGAAATTTGGGTGAAAATTGAGTGAAATTTGGGGGAAATTTGGGAGAATTTGGGTGAAAACTGAGTGAGAATTGAGCGAAAATTGCGTGAAAATTGAGTGAAATTTGGGGAAATTTGGTATTTGGGGGAAATTTGGGGAAATTTGGGTGACATTCAGGTGAAAACTGAGTGAAATTTGGGCAAAATTTGGGCAAAATTTGGGTGAAAATTGAGCAAAATTTGGGCAAAATTTGGGTGAAAATTGAGCAAAATTTGGGCAAAAATTGAGTGAAAATTGGGTGAAAATTGAGTGAAATTTGGGAGAAATTTGGGAGAAAATTGGGGGAAATTGAGTGAAAATTGAGCAAAATTCGGGTGAAATTTGAGAGGAATTTGGGGAAAATTTGGGGGAAAATTGGGTGAAAATTGGAGGAAAATTGAGTGGAAATTGAGCAAAATTTGGGCAAATTTTGGGGGAAAGTTGGGGGAAAATTGAGTGAAAATGGCCGGAGTTGGGAATTGCCCCAAATTGTCCCAAATTGCCCCAAATTCTGCCAAATTGATCGCAAATCACCCCAAAATTGCCCCAAAATGACCCCAAATCAGCCAGAAGTGCCTCCAGAGCGTCACACCTGTGCTCACCTGTCCTCACCTGTCCCAGTCTCACCTGTCCTCACCTTTGCCATTCCTCACCTGTCCCTCGTCTGGACTTACCTGTCCCACCTGTGTCACACCTGTCTTTACCTGTCCCTCACCTGTCCCTCACCTGTCCCAGTCTCACCTGTCCACCTGTCCCAGTCTCACCTGTCCCAGTCTCACCTGTCCCAGTCTCACCTGTCCCAGTCTCACCTGTCCCTCACCTGTCTCACCTGTCCTAAGCTGTGCTATTCCTCACCTGTTCCTCACCTGCACTTACCTGTGCCTCACCTGTGCCTCACCTGTCTCACCTGTCCCAGTCCCACCTGTCCCAGTCTCACCTGTCCCAGTCTCACACCTGTCTCACCTGTCCCATCTCACCTGTCCCATCTCACCTGTCCCATCTCACCTGTCCCAATCTCACCTGTCCCATCTCACCTGTCCCATCTCACCTGTCTCACCTGTCCCATCTCACCTGTCCCATCTCACCTGTCCCATCTCACCTGTCCCAGTCTCACACCTGTCTCACCTGTCCCATCTCACCTGTCCCAGTCTCACCTGTCCCAGTCTCACCTGTCCCATCTCACCTGTCCCATCTCACCTGTCCCAGTCTCACACCTGTCTCACCTGTCCCATCTCACCTGTCCCAGTCTCACCTGTCCCAGTCTCACCTGTCCCATCTCACCTGTCCCACCTCCCCGTCTCACCTGTCAGACTCACCTGGCAGGTGTCGGCTCGGCTCCGCGGCTCCCTCACCTGTCCCATCTCACCTGTCCCATCTCACCTGTCTCACCTGTCAGACTCACCTGGCAGGTGTCGGCTCGGCTCCGCGGCTCCCTCACCTGTCCCATCTCACCTGTCCCAGACTCACCTGTCCCATCTCCCCTGTCTCACCTGTGGGACTCACCTGGCAGGTGTCCGCTCGGCTCCGCGGCTCCCCGGCGCAGACCATGTTGGGAGTGATGGAGTTTGGGTAAATTCGCCGACAGGTGAGCTCAGGTACGATCGTCACCTGGCTGCAGTGCAGGTCCTTGGGGAACGTCACTGCAATGACAAACACACCTGAGGGTCACACCTGGGCTCACCTGGACAGGTAACACACCTGGGCAGGTAATACCTGACCAATTAACACCTGTACAGGTAACACTCACACCTGGCGGGGGTCACACCTGCACAGGTAACAACCACACCTGGCTGCAGTGCAGGTCCTTGGGGAACGTCACTGCAATGACAAACACACCTGGGGGTCACACCTGGGCAGGTAACACACCTGGGCAGGTAATACCTGAGCAATTCACACCTGCACAGGTAACAGTCACACCTGACTGCAGTGCCTGTCCTTGGGAATGTCACTGCAATGGAAACACCTGAGGGTCACACCTGATCTCACCTGGACAGGTAACACACCTGCACAGGTAATACTGACACCTGGCTGGGGTCACACCTGTGCAGGGAACAGTCACACCTGCACAGGTAAAAATCACACCTGCACAGGTAGCACTCACACCTGCACAGGTAAAAATCACACCTGCTCAGGTAACAGTCACACCTGTACAGGGAACAGTCACACCTGCACAAGTAACAGTCACACCTGCACAGGTAAAAATCACACCTGCCCAGGTAACACTCATACCTGGACAGGTAAGAGTCACACCTGCACAGGTAACAGTCACACCTGCGCAGGGAACAGTCACACCTGGGTAGGGAACAGTCACACCTGCACAGGTAAAAATCACACCTGCTCAGGTAACAGTCACACCTGTACAGGGAACAGTCACACCTGGACAGGTAACACTCACACCTGCACAGGTAAAAATCACACCTGCACAGGTAACACTCATACGTGGACAGGTAACAGTCACACCTGCACAAGTAACAGTCACACCTGCACAGGTAAAAATCACACCTGCACAGGTAACACTCATACCTGGACAGGTAAGAGTCACACCTGCTCAGGTAACAGTCACACCTGTACAGGGAACAGTCACACCTGCTCAGGTAACAGTCACACCTGTACAGGTAACAGCCACACCTGCACAGGGAACAGTCACACCTGTACAGGTAACAGTCACACCTGCACAGGTAACATTCACACCTGCGCAGGTAACAGTCACACCTGACTGCAGTGCAGGTCCTTGGGGATGTCACTGAAATGGAAATACACCTGAGGGTCACACCTGGGCAGGTAATACTGACACCTGGCTGGGGTCACACCTGCACAGGTTGCACCTGGCTAAGGTCTCACCTGTCCCAGGTGTTCTCACCTGCCCAGGTGTGCTCACCTTCGGGGCTGGTGGTGCAGGCTCAGGTAACCTTCACACCTGTCCCAGGTAACCCTCACCTGTCCCAGGTTTTCTCACCTTCAGGGCTGGTGGTGGAGCCCCAGGTGAGTCTCACACCTGTCCCACACCTGTCCCACACCTATCCGGGTGTTCTCACCTGTCCCACTCATCTCATCTGCCCAGGTGCTCTCTCACCTTTGGGGCTGGTGGTGGAGCCCCAGGTGAATCTCACACCTGTCCCCCACCTGTGCTCAGGTAACCCTCACACCTGTCCCACACCTGTCCCACACCTGTCCCTCACCTGCCCAGGTGTTCTCACCTTTCCCAGGTGTTCTCTCACCTTCGGGGCTGGTGGTGGAGCCCCAGGTGAGTCTCACCTTTCCCCAGGTAACCCAACCCTCACCTGTCCAGGTGTGCTCACCTGTCCCAGGTGTGTGGTCACCTTCGGGGCTGGTGGTGGAGCCCCAGGTGAGTCTCACCTGTCCCACACCTGTGCCCAGGCAACCCTCACCTGTCCAGGTGTTCTCACCTGTCCCAGGTAACCCAACCCTCACCTGTCCAGGTGTGCTCACCTGTCCAGGTGTGCTCACCTTCGGGGCTGGTGGTGGAGCCCCAGGTGAGTCTCACCCGTCCCACACCTGTCCCCCACCTGTGCCCAGGTAACCCTCACCTGTCCAGGTGTGCTCACCTGTCCAGGTGCGCTCACCTTCGGGGCTGGTGGTGGAGCCCCAGGTGAGTCTCACCTGTCCCAGGTAACCCTCACCTGTCCAGGTGTGCTCACCTTTGGGGCTGGTGGTGGAGCCCCAGGTGAGTCTCACCTGTCCCAGGTAACCCAACCCTCCCCTGTCCAGGTGTGCTCACCTGTCCGGGTGTGCTCACCTTCGGGGCTGGTGGTGGAGCCCCAGGTGAGTCTCACCTGTCCCAGGTAACCCCACCCTCACCTGTCTCACCTGTCCAGGTGCGCTCACCTTCGGGGCTGGTGGTGGAGCCCCAGCCGCTGATCTGGCAGGTGGTGCCGGGCTCGGCGCAGGTGTGCGCCAGCGGCAGAGGGCTCACCTGGCGGCTCAGGTGCGCCGGCACCTGCAGCCGCAGCAGCATCAGGTCGCCGTCCTTGGAGCTCTCGTTGTAGCCCGGGAAGCGAAAGGTGCGCACCGAGCGGCGCCGCTGCTCACCTGGCGCAGGTGAGGCCTCGCCTGGCGGCGGCAGAGGAGGGGGGGAGGAGCCCGGAGGGGATTCGGCCTCACCTGGGCGCACCTGGTGGTGACCGCGGCCGCCCAGGCGGACGGTGATGGGGCTGGGGAGAGACAGTGAGACACAGGTGAGATGGACAGGTGAGACACAGGTGAGACAGGTGGGACAAGTGAGAGAGGTGGGACAGGTGAGATGGACAGGTGATGGGGCTGGGGAGAGACAGGTGAGACACAGGTGAGATGGACAGGTGAGACACAGGTGAGACAGGTGAGACAGGTGATGGGGCTGGGGAGAGACAGTGAGACACAGGTGAGACAGGTGGGACAGGTGATGGGGCTGGGGAGAGACAGGTGAGACACAGGTGAGACAGGTGAGACAGGTGATGGGGCTGGGGAGAGACAGTGAGACACAGGTGAGACAGGTGAGATGGACAGGTGAGAGAGGTGGGACAGGTGAGATGGACAGGTGATGGGGCTGGGGAGACACAGGTGAGACACAGGGGAGACAGGTGAGACAGGTGATGGGGCTGGGGAGAGACAGGTGAGACACAGGTGAGATGGACAGGTGAGACAGGTGATGGGGCTGGGGAGAGACAGTGAGACACAGGTGAGACAGGTGAGAGAGGTGAGACAGGTGAGATGGACAGGTGATGGGGCTGGGGAGAGACAGTGAGACACAGGTGAGATGGACAGGTGAGACACAGGTGAGACAGGTGAGATTGACAGGTGAGAGAGGTGGGACAGGTGGGATGGGCAGGTGAGACAGGTGATGGGGCTGGGGAGAGACAGTGAGACACAGGTGGGACAGGTGAGATGGACAGGTGTTGGGCAGGTGAGACAGGTGATGGGGCTGGGGAGAGATGGACAGGTGAGACAGGTGAGATGGGACAGGTGAGATGGACAGGTGAGACAGGTGGGATGGACAGATGGGACAGGTAAGGTACAGGTGTGACAGGTGAGACAAGTGTGCGACAGGTGGGACAGGTGAGGGATGGATGAGACAGGTGAGACACAGGTGAGACACAGGCATCACCTGAGCCATTCCCACCTCCCCCCCCACACCCAGGTGAGCTCACCTGAGCTGCTGCCCCCTCACCTGGGCACCACCAGAGCCCCTCCCCCTGCCCAGGTGTGCCCAGGTGTGCCCAGGTGTCCTCAGGTGTGTCCAAGGTGAGTTCCCATCCCCCCAGGTGTTCCCAGGTGAGTCCCCGTTACCTGTGCATACCTGGGGGCATGGCAGTGGGTGGCAGTCAGATCACCCCATTACCTGCCCAGGTGTGCCCAGGTGAGTTCCCCATGCCCAGGTGACCGCAGGTGTGCCCAGGTGACCCCATTACCTGCCCATGAGACCCCGTTACCTGTGCATACCTGAGAGTGTGGCAGTGGGCGGCGGTCAGGCCTTGCCCAGGTGTGCCCAGGTGAGTTCCCATCCCCCCCAGGTGAGTCCCCGTTACCTGTGCGTACCCAGGGGCGTGGCAGTGGGTGGTGCCCAGGTGAGTTCCCATCCCCCCGTTACCTGCCCAGGTGAGTCCCTGTTACCTGTGCGTACCGGGGGGCGTAGCAGTGGGTGGCACCCAGGTGAGTTCCCCATGCCCAGGTGACCCCATTACCTGCCCAGGTGAGTCCCTGTTACCTGTGCATACCCGGGGGTGTGGCAGTGGGCAGTGCCCAGGTGAGTTCCCATCCCCCCATTACCTGCCCAGGTGAGTCCCCATTACCTGTGCGTACCCAGGGGCGTGGCAGTGGGCAGTGCCCAGGTGAGTTCCCCATGCCCAGGTGAGCTCCTATCCCCCCCAGGTGAGTCCCCGTTACCTGTGCGTACCTGGGGGTGTGGCAGTGGGCGGCGCTCAGGTGAGTTCCCATCCCCCCAGATGAGTTCCCATCCTCCCCAGGTGTGCCCAGGTGTGCCCAGGTGTGCCCAGGTGAGTCCCTGTTACCTGTGCGTACCCAGGGGCGTGGCAGTGGGCGGCGCTCAGGTGAGTTCCCCATGCCCAGGTGTGCCCAGGTGAGTTCCCATCCCCCCCAGGTGAGTCCCTGTTACCTGTGCGTACCCGGGGGCGTGGCAGTGGGCAGTGCCCAGGTGAGTTCCCCATGCCCAGGTGAGCTCCCATCCCCCCCAGGTGAGTCCCCGTTACCTGTGCGTACCCGGGGGTGTGGCAGTGGGCGGTGCCCAGGTGAGTTCCCATCCCCCCGTTACCTGCCCAGGTGAGTCCCCGTTACCTGTGCATACCCGGGGGCGTGGCAGTGGGCGGTGCCCAGGTGAGTTCCCATCCCCCCCAGGTGAGTCCCCGTTACCTGTGCGTACCCGGGGGTGTGGCAGTGGGCGGTGCCCAGGTGAGTTCCCATCCCCCCGTTACCTGCCCAGGTGAGTCCCCGTTACCTGTGCGTACCCGGGGGCGTGGCAGTGGGCGGCGGTCAGGACCCACCTGGGAGCCACCAGGGTCCCTCCGCAGACGAAGCGACGGCCGCGGAACAGAGCAGCTTGCCAGGGCGGGGCACAGGTGTGACCCTCCAGCACCCACCTGGGCCACCGCACACCTGAGGGGACAGGTGAGTCAGGGCGGGGCACAGGTGTGACCCTCCAGCACCCACCTGGGCCACCGCACACCTGCACAGGGGACAGGTGAGTCAGGGCGGGGCCAGGGCAGGGCACAGGTGTGACCCTCCAGCACCCACCTGGGCCACCGCACACCCGAGGGGACAGGTGAGTCAGGGCGGGGCACAGGTGTGACCCTCCAGCACCCACCTGGGCCACTGCACACCCGAGGGGGGCACAGGTGCCATTTTGGGGTCTCCCAGGTGAAAATTGAGGGGTCCCAGGTAAAAATTTGGGATTCCCAGGAGGATTTTGGGGTGAATTTGGGGCATTTTGGGGGTCCCAGGTGAGTTTGGAGTCCCCCAGGTGAGATCTGGGATCTCCCAGGTAAAAATTGGGGTCCCTCAGGTGAGGTTTGGGCTGAATTTGGGGCATTTTGGGGTCCCTCAGGTGAGGTTTGAGGTTCCCCATGTGAGTTTTGGGCCCTCCAGGTGAGGTTTGGGGGTCACAGGTAAAAATTGGGGTCCCTCAGGTGAGGTTTGGGCTGAATTTGAGGCATTTTGGGGCTCCCAGGTGTGGCTTGGGGTCCCTCAGGTGAGCTTTTGGGGGTCCCAGGTGATATTTTAGGGTTCCCAGGTGAGATTTGGGGTGAATTTGGGGCACTTTGGGATCTCCCAGGTGAGGTTTGGGCTCTCAGGTGAGTCAGGGCAGGGCACAGGTGTGACCCTCCAGCACCCACCTGGGCCACCGCACACCTGAGGGGGGCACAGGTGCAATTTTGGGGTCTCCCAGCTGAAAATTGAGGGGTCCCAGGTAAAAATTTGGGATTCCCAGGAGGATTTTGGGGTGAATTTGGAGCATTTTGGAACTCCCAGGTGAGTTTGGAGCCCCTCAGGTGAGATCTGGGATCTCCCAGGTAAAAATTGGGGTCCCTCAGGTGAGGTTTGGGCTGAATTTGAGGCATTTTGGGGCTCCCAGGTGTGGTTTGGGGTCCCTCAGGTGAGCTTTTGGGGGTCCCAGGTGATATTTTAGGGTTCCCAGGTGAGATTTGGGGTGAATTTGGGGCACTTTGGGATCTCCCAGGTGAGGTTTGGGCTCTCAGGTGAGTCAGGGCAGGGCACAGGTGTGACCCTCCCGCACCCACCTGGGCCACCGCACACCTGAGGGGGGCACAGGTGCAATTTTGGGGTCTCCCAGGTGAAAATTGAGGGGTCCCAGGTAAAAATTTGGGATTCCCAGGAGGATTTTGGGGTGAATTTGGGGCATTTTGGGGGTCCCAGGTGAGTCTGGAGTCCCCCAGGTGAGATCTGGGATCTCCCAGGTAAAAACTGAGGGTTCCCAGGTAAAAATTGGGGTCCCTCAGGTGAGGTTTGGGCTGATTTTGGGGCATTTTGGGGTCCCAGGTGAGGTTTGGGCTCTCAGGTGAGTCAGGGCGGGGCACAGGTGTGACCCTCCAGCACCCACCTGGGCCACCGCACACCTGGGGAGGGACAGGTGAAATTTTGGGGTCTCCCAGGTAAAACCTGAGGGGTCCCAGGTGGATTTTGCGGTGAATTTGGGGCATTTTGGGGTCCCTCAGGTGAGGTTTGCAGTCCCTCAGGTGAGGTTTGAGGTTCCCCATGTGAGTTTTGGGCCCTCCAGGTGAGGTTTGGGGGTCACAGGTAAAAATTGGGGTCCCTCAGGTGAGGTTTGGGCTGAATTTGAGGCATTTTGGGGCTCCCAGGTGTGGTTTGGGGTCCCTCAGGTGAGCTTTTGGGGGTCCCAGGTGATATTTTAGGGTTCCCAGGTGAGATTTGGGGTGAATTTGGGGCACTTTGGGATCTCCCAGGTGAGGTTTGGGCTCTCAGGTGAGTCAGGGCGGGGCACAGGTGTGACCCTCCCGCACCCACCTGGGCCACCGCACACCTGAGGGGGACACAGGTGCAATTTTGGGGTCTCCCAGGTGAAAACTGAGGGGTCCCAGGTAAAAATTGGGGATTCCCAGGTGGATTTTGGGCGGAATTTGGAGCATTTTGGAACTCCCAGGTGAGTTCGGAGCCCCTCAGGTGAGATCTGGGATCTCCCAGGTGAGATTTTGGGGGTCGCAGGAGGATTTTGGGGTGAATTTGGGGCATTTTGGGGTCCCCAGGTGAGGTTTGGGGTCTCAAGTGAGTCAGGGCAGGGCACAGGTGAGTTTGGGGTCCTCAGGTGAGGTTTGAGGGGTCCCAGGTGAGATTTTGGGGGTTCCAGGTGAGATTCGAGCTGAATTTGGGGCATTTTGGGGTTCCCAGGTGAGTTTGGAGTCCCTCAGGTGAGATCTGGGATCTCCCAGGTGAGATTTTGGGGGTTCCAGGTGAAGTTTGGGGTGAATTTGAGGCATTTTGGTGTTCCCAGGTGAGGTTTGGGGTCTCTCAGGTGAGATTTTGGGGGTTCCATGTAGATTTTGGGATGAATTTGGGGCATTTCGGGGTCTCCCAGGTGAGGTTTGGGGTCTCTCAGGTGAGGTTTGGGGTCCCTCAGGTGAGATTTTGGGGGTCTCAGGTGGATTTTGGGGTGAATTTGGGGTGAATTTGGGGAATTTGGGGGTAAATTTGGGATATTTTGGGGTCCCCCAGGTGAATTTTGGGCTGAATTTGGGGTGAATTTTGGGGTGAATTTGGGGGATTTTTGGGTGAATTTGGGGATTTTGGGGTCCCAGATGAATTTTGGGGTGAATTTCAGGGATTTTGGGGCGAATTTTTGGGATTTTCAGGTGAATTCGGGGAATTTTGGGGCTCTGAGGTGAATTTTGGGGTGAATTTTGGGGTCCCTGGTGAATTCCGGGGTCCCCCAGGTGAATTTCGGGGTGAATTTGGGGAATTTTGAGGTAAATTTGGGATATTTTGGGGTCCCCCACATGGATTTTGGGTTCACCCAGGTGAATTTAGGGTGAATTTGGTGGAATTTGGGGTGAATTTGGTGGATTTTGGGGTGAATTTGGTGGATTTTGGGGTGAATTTAGGGGATTTTGGGGGGAATTTGGTGGATTTTGGGGGGAATTTTGGGGATTTTGGGGTGAATTTGGGGTGAATTTTGGGGATTTTGGGATGAATTTTGGCGATTTTGGGATGAATTTTGGGGATTTTGGGGTGAATTTTGGGGATTTTGGGATGAATTTTGGGGATTTTGGGGTGAATTTTGGGGTGAATTTTGGGGATTTTGGGGTGAATTTTGGGGTGGATTTTGGGGGGAATTTTGGGGATTTTGGGGTGAATTTGGGGTGAATTTTGGGGATTTTGGGATGAATTTTGGCGATTTTGGGATGAATTTTGGGGATTTTGGGGTGAATTTTGGGGATTTTGGGATGAATTTTGGGGATTTTGGGGTGAATTTTGGGGTGAATTTTGGGGATTTTGGGGTGAATTTTGGGGTGGATTTTGGGGGGAATTTTGGGGATTTTGGGGTGAATTTGGGATGAATTTTGGGGATTTTGGGGTGAATTTTGGGGTGAATTTGGGGTGAATTTGGGGATTTTGGGGTGAATTTGGGGTGAATTTTGGGGTGAATTTTGGGGTGAATTTGGGGTGAATTTTGGGGGGAATTTTGGGGATTTTGGGGTGAATTTTGGGGTGAATTTTGGGGATTTTGGGGTGAATTTTGGGGTTCTGGTCTCACCTGAGGCCGCGGGCAGGAGCAGCAGCAGCAGCAGGAGCTTCATCCTGAGGAGCTGTGGAAATGGAAATTTGGGTGAAAAATGGGAATTTTGGGGAGAAAATGGGAAATTTGGGGAGAAAAATGGGAAATTTGGGGGGAAAAATGGGAAATTTGGGGAGAAAAATGGGAAATTTGGGGGGAAAAATGGGAAATTTGGGGAGAAAAATGGGAAATTTGGGGGGAAAAATGGGAAATTTGGGGGGAAAAATGGGAAATTTGGGGGGAAAATGGATTTTTTTGGGGGAAAAAATTTAAATTTTGGGAGGGAAATGGTGGGAAAATGGGAATTTTAGGTGGGAAAATGGGAATTTTGGAAAAAATGGGAATTTTGGGTGGGAAAATGGTGGAAAAATAGGAATTTTGGAGGGGAAAAAGGGAATTCTGGGCATAAGAATGGTGGAAAAATGAGAATTTTGGGGGGAAATGGTGGGGAAAATGGGAATTGTGGGAGGAAAAATGGGAATTTTGGGGAAAAAACAGTGGAAAATGGGAATTTTGGGCAAAAAGTGGGAATTTTGGGGGAAGAAATGGAAAATTTGGGGGGGGAAATGGGAAATTTGGAGAGAAAAATGGGAATTTTGGGGGAAAACAGTGGGAAAGGGAATTTTGGGGGGAAATGATGGAAAATGGAAACTTTGGGTAGAAAAAATTGGAATTTTGGAGGAAAAATGGGGATTTTGGGGGCAAACGGGAATTTGGGGGGGGAAGGGAATAAAGGAAAGAAGGAAAAAAGGGGGAAAATGGGAAAAAAGGAGAAAAAATTGGGGAAAAAAAGGGGAAAAAGTCAGGAAAAATTGGGAAAAAGGGAAAAACAGAGAAAAAAGGAGGAAAAATGGGGAGAAATGGGGAAAAAAGGGAGAAAAAGAAAAAAAGGGAGAGGAAAAGCAGGAATGGGGGAGGGGAAAATGGGGGGAGGGGAGGGAATGGGAATTTTGGGAATTTTGGGAATTTTGGGAGCACAGGCAGGAATGCGGGACCCCAAAATTTCTGATGGGAATCCCAAAATTCCATCAGGGAAACCAAAATTCCCCTCAGAATTCCCAAAATTCCCAATGGGAACCTTAAAATTTCATGAGAATTCCTAAAAATCCCAGTGGGAAACCCAAAATTCCCTCAGAAAACCCAAATTTCCCTCAGAATTCCCAAAATTCCCGGTGGGAAACCCAAAATTCTCTCGGGATCCCCCAAATTTCCCTCAGAATTCCCAGAATTCCAATGTGAGACCCTAAAACTCCCTCAGAATTCCCAAAATTCTCCTCAGAATTCCTAAAAATCCTTCTGGAAACCCCAAAATTCCCTCAAAATTCCCAAAATCCCCTCAGGGAACCATGAATTCCCCTCAGAATTCCCAAAAATCCCTCTGGGGACTCCAAAATTCCCTCAGGATTCCAAAAATTCCATTGTAAGGCCCCAAAATTCTCTCAGAATTCCCAAAAATCCTCTCAGAATTCCCAAAATTCCTTCAGGATCCCCAAAAATTCCCTTGAGAGGCCCCAAATCCCCTCAGAATTCCCAAAATTCCCTCGGGGACCCCCAAAATTCCCTCAGAATTACCAAAATTCCCTCAGAATTCCCCAAAATCCCCTCAGAATTCCTAAAAATCCCTCTGGGAACCCCAAATCCCCTCAGGTAACCCCAAAATTCTCTCAGAATTTCTAAAATTCCCCTCAGAACTCCCAAAATTCCTTCAGGATGCCCAAAAATTCCATCGTGAGGCCCCAAATCCCCTCAGAATTCCCAAAATTCCCTCTGAGAATGCCAAAATTCCCTCAGAATTCCCCAAATTACCTCAGAATTCCTAAAAATCCCTCCGGGAACCCCAAAATTCCCCTCAGAATTCCCAAAATTCCCTCTGGGAACCTCAAAATTTCCTCGGGGAAGCCCAAAATCCCTCAGGGTACCCTAAAATTCATTCTGGGAACCCCAAAATTCCCCCAAAATCCCTCAGGGAAGCCCAGAATCCCCTCAGAATTCCCCAAATCCCCTCAGAATTCCTGAAAATCCCCTCAGAATTGCCAAAAACACCTCAGGGAACCCCAAAATTCCCCCAAAATCCCTTTGTGAACTCCAAAATTCCCTCCAGGAACCGCAAAATTCCTTCAGAATTCCAAATAATCTCTCCAGAGCCTGGAAATTCCATTGTGAGGCCCAAAGATCCCCTCAGAATTCCCAAAATTCCCTCTGAGAATGCCAAAATTCCCTCCGAATTCCTAAAAATCCCTCTGGGAACCCCAAAATTCTCTCAGAATTCCCCAAATTCCCTCAGAATTTCTAAAATTCCCCTCAGAAGTCTCAAAATTCCCTCTGGGAACCCCAAAATTCCCCCAAAACCCCTCACAATTCCCAAAAATAATCTCAGAATTCCCAAAATTCCCTCTAGGAACCTCAAAATTTCCTCGGGGAACCCCAAAATCCCCTCAGAATTCCCAAAATTCCCTCTGGGAACCCCAAAATTCCCCCAAAACCCCTCACAATTCCCAAAAATAATCTCAGAATTCCCAAAATTCCCTCTGGGAACCCCAAAATCCCTCAGGGAACCCCAAAATTCATTCTCGGAACCCCAAAATTCATTCTCAGAAGCCCAAAATTCCCCCAAAATCCCCTCAGGGAAGCCCAAAATTCGCCCAAATCTGCTCTGAATTTCCAAAATCACCTCGGGGAACCCCAAATCCCCTCAGAATTCCTAAAAATCCCTCTGGGAACTGCAAAATTCCCTCGGGGAACCCCAAAATTCCCTCAGAATTCCCGAAGTCCCCTCAGAATTCCCAAAATCACCACGGGGAACCCCAAAATTCCCTCGGGGAAACCCAAAATTCCCTCGGGAGCCCCCAAATCCCCTCGGGGAACCCCAAACCCCCTCACAATTCCCAAAAAAATTCACCCAAATCTCCCCGGAATTTCGGGATTTTGGGAATTCCTACCGTGAGGCGGAAGCGGTCGGGTCTCGTCGGGTCCCGTCGGGTCCTTTCGGCTCTTTTCGGGTCTTTTCGGGTCCCGCCGGGTCCTTTCGGGTCGCGTCGGGTCACGCGGCTCCAATCGGGTTCAGTCGGGTCCAATCGGATCCAATCGGATCCCGCCGGATCCAATCGGGTCCCGCCGGGTTCTGTCGGGTCCGATCGGATTCTTTCGGGTTCCGTCGGTTCCCCTCAGGTCCTTTCGGGTTCTGTCGGGTCCAATCGGGTCCAATCGGGTTCTGACGGGTCCAATCGGGTCCAATCGGGTTCTGTCGGGTCCAATCGGGTTCCGTCGGTTCCTTTCGGGTCCGGTCGGGTTCGGTCGGGTCTAATCGGCTCCAATCGGTTTCTTTCGGGTCCTTTCGGGTCCCGTCGGGTCCTTTCAGGTCCTCTCAGGTCCTTTCGGGTCCAATCGGTTCCTTTCGGGTCCTTTCGGGTCCCGTCGGGTCCGGTCTGGTCCAATCGGATCCAATCGGCTTCCGTCGGATCCAATCGGGTTCTGTCGGGTCAGGTCGGATTCTTTCGGGTTCTGTCGGGTCCAATCGGGTCCAATCGGGTTCTGTCGGGTTCGGTCGGTTCCTTTCGGGTCCGGTCGGGTTCGGTCGGGTCCAATCGGCTCCAATCGGGTTCCTTTCGGGTCCAATCGGTTCCTTTCGGGTCCGGTCGGGTTGGGTCGGATCCAATCGGTTCCTTTCGGGTCCCGCCGGGTGCAGTCGGGTTCTCTCGGGTCCCGCCGGGGCCCGGTCGGGTCCGGTCGGATCCGTTCGGGTCCAATCGGGTCCGGTCGGTTCCGTTCGGGTCCAATCGGTTCCGTTCGGGTCCAATCGGGTCCGGTCGGATCCAATCGGGTCCAATCGGTTCCTTTCGGGTCCAATGGGTTCCTTTCGGGTCCGGTCGGTTCCGTTCGGGTCCAATCGGTTCCGTTCGGGTCCAATCGGTTCCTTTCGGGTCCAATCGGTTCCTTTCGGGTCCGGTCGGCTCCGCTCGGCTCCGCTCGGGTTCCGGAATCGCCGGGAAGGAGCAGGAAGAAGCTCCGACGCCTTCGCCTCTAATCCCAAAAATCTCTTCCGGCTCCTGCCGGGCGTGGGGAGAGAGCTCCAGGGGGAGATCCCAAAAAAAAAAAATTTATCCCAAAAAATCCTCCCAAAAAACCCGCGGGGAATCCCAAAAAATCCTAAAAAAAACCAAACCAAGAAAACCGAGGGGGAAATCCCAAAAAACCAAAAAATTAAAAAAAAAAAGAAAAAAAAAAAAAAAAAAGGAAAAATCAAAAAAATTACCCCCAAAAACCCGGGGGAGAATCCCAAAAAATCCTTTAAAAAAACCAAAAAAACAAAAAAACAAAACAAAAAAAAAAAAAAAAAAAAAACCAAAAAAAAACCAACAAAACAAACTAGGGGAAAATCCAAAAAACCCAAAAATTTAAAAAAAAAAAAAAAAATTCCCCAAATAACCCCGGGGGGAATCCCAAAAAATCCTAAAAAGAAAAAAACAAAAAAAATCCCCCAAAACAAAAAAAACAAAATTTAAAAAAAACCGGAGGGGAAATCCCCCAAAAAATTAAAAAACCGAGGGGGAAATCCCAAAAAAATCCTAAAAAAAAAAAAAAAAAAAGAGGAAATCCCAGGAAATCCTAAAAAAAAAAAAATCCTCGAGGGGAAATCCCAAAAAATCCTAAAAAAAAACAAAACTCGGGGGAAAGTGAAAAAAAAAAATCCTGAAAAAAACCCTAGGAGGAAATCCGAAAAAATCCTAAAAAAAACCTGAGAGGAAATCCCAAAAGAACCTAAAAAAATCCTGGGGGCAAATCCCCAAAAAAAACTAAAATAAAAAACAAAAAAACGAGGGGGAAATCCCAAAAAATCCTGAAAAAAAACCTGGGAGGAAATCCCAAAAAAATCCTAAAAAAAACCCGAGGGGGAAATCCCAAAAAATCCTTAAAAAAAAAAAAAAAGAAAAGAAGGAAATCCCAGAAAATCCTAGAAAAACCCACGGGGCGAAATCCCCCCAAAAAATTAAAAAAAAAAAAAAAAAAAAAAGGGGAAATCCCAAAAAATCCTTAAAAAAACCCGAAACCTAAAAACCGGGGGGAAATATAAAAAAATTCCCCCAAAAATGAGGGGTGAATCCTGAAAAACTGGGGAGAAATGCTGAAAAATGGGGAAAAATTCCCTAAAATTGGGGAGAAATCACAAAAAATTATTTTTAAAAAAGGGGAGAAAAATCCCAAAAAATGAGGGAAAAAATATGAAAAGAATTTTTTAGAAAATGGGGGGAAATCCCAAAAAAATCCTCCCCAAAACTGGGGGGAAAATCCCGAAAAATGGGGGAGAAATGCTGAAAAAAATGGGAGAAATCCTAAAAGGACTGGGGAGAAATCCTAAAAAAATGGGAGAGAAATCCTAAAAAAATGGGGGAGAAATGCTAAAAGAAATTGGGGAGAAATCCTAAAAAAAATTGGGAAGAAATCCTAAAAAAAATTGGGAAAAAATCCTAAAAAAAATTGGGGAGAAATCCTAAAAAAATTGGGGAGAAATCCTAAAAAAACCTGGGGAGAAATCCTAAAAAAATTGGGGAGAAATCCAAATTTCGGGGGAAATCCCAAAAAATGGGGGAGAAATTTTAAAAATCCCCAAAATGAGGGTAAATCCTAAAAATATGGGAGAAATCCCGAAAATTGGGGAAAAAATACTAAAAAAATCTCCCCAAATGGAGGGTAAATCCTAAAAAATGGGGGGAAAATTTAAAAAAAATGGAATAAATCCTAAAAAATTGGGGGAAATCCTAAAAGAAAGGGAGAAATAAAAAAAAATGGGGGAGAGAGACTAAAAAAAGGGAAAATTCCCAAAAAAAGTGGGAGAAATCCTAAAAAATTGAATAAATCCTAAAATTGGGAGGGAAACCCTAAAAAAAAGGGAGAAATCCCCAAAAAATGGGGGAGAAATACTAAAAAAAAAATCCCCAAAATGTGGATTTTTTTTAAAAATGGGGGGAAAATTACAAAAAAATGGGATAAATCCTAAAAAATTGGGAAATTTTTAAAAAATGGGGGAAAATCCCAAAAAATGAGATTAATCCCAAAAAATGGAAGAGAAATCCTAAAAAAAATTGGGATGAATAACAAAAAAAATGGGAGTTTGGTCCTAAAAATCTGGGATTGACCCCAAAAATGTGGGACTGAAGTGAAAAAATTGGAGAAATCCTAAAAAATGGGAAAAAAACCCCAAAAAAAGGATGAGATTTACCCCTCAAAGGTGTGGGGTTAGCCCCAAAAATCTGAGATTGAGCCCAAAATTCTGGGAAAAATCCTAAAAATTGGCAGAAAAATCCTAAAAATTGGTGGAAAAATCCTAAAAAAATTGGGGAAAAGTCCCAAAAATTGGGGGAAAATCCTAAAACAATTGGGGAAAAGTCCCAAAAATGGGAAAAATCCTAAATAATTGGGGAAAAAGTCCCAAAAATGGGAAAAATCCTAAAAAAATTGGGGAAAAGTCCCAAAAATTGGGGGGAAAATCCTAAAAAAATTGGGGGAGAAGTGCCAAAAATGGGAAAAATCCTAAAAAATTGGGGAAAAGTCCCAAAAATTGGGGGAAAAATCCTAAAAAATTGGGGAAAAAGTCCCAAAAATGGGAAAAATCCTAAATAATTGGGGAAAAAGTCCCAAAAATGGGAAAAATCCTAAAAAAATTGGGGAAAAGTCCCAAAAATGGGAAAAATCCTAAATAATTGGGGAAAAGTCCCAAGAATGGGAAAAATCCTTAAAAAATTGGGGAAAAGTCCCAAAAATTGGGGGAAAATCCTAAAAAATTGGGGGAAAAGTCCCAAAAATTGGGGGAAAAATCCTAAAAAATTGGGGAAAAGTCCCAAAAATTGGGGGAAAAATCCTAAAAAATTGGGGAAAAAGTTTCAAAAATGGGAAAAATCCTAAAACAATTGGGGGAAAAGTCCCAAAAATGGGAAAAATCCTAAAAAAAAGGAGAAAAGTCCCAAAAATTGGGGGAAAAATCCTAAATAATTGGGGGAGAAGTCCCAAAAATGGGAAAAATCCTAAATAATTGGGGAAAAGTCCCAAGAATGGGAAAAATCCTTAAAAAAAAAGGAGAAAAGTCCCAAAAACTGGGGGAAAAATCCTAAAAAAATTGGGGGAGAAGTGCCAAAAATGGGAAAAATCCTAAAAAATTGGGGAAAAGTCCCAAAAATGGGAAAAATCCTAAAAAAAAGGAGAAAAGTCCCAAAAATGGGAAAAATCCTAAAAAATTGTGGAAAAGTCCCAAAAATTGGGGGAAAAATCCTAAAAAAATTGGGGGAGAAGTCCCAAAAATTGGGGGAAAAATCCTAAAAAATGGAGAAGAAATCCCCAAATTTGGGGTGTTGATCCCCAAAAATGCAAGATTGGCCCCAAAAATTCAGGATTGATCTCAAAAATTTGGGATTGATCCCAAAATTTGGGATTCCAGGCCCTGGCAATGGTCAGGAGGACCCCAAAAATTTAGGATTGGCCCCAAAAATTTGGGATTAGTCCCAGAAATTCAGGGTAGGTCTCAAAAATTTAGGATCGACCCCAAAAATTTGGGATCCGCATCAAAAATTTGGGATTGGCACCAAAATTTTGGGATTGGCCTCAAAAAATTCAGGGTAGGACAAAAAAAATTTGGGATTGGTAAAAAAAATTTTGGATCGACCCCAAAAATTTTGGGATTGGCCCCAAAAACTTCGGAATTGGACCCAAAAATTTGGGATTGGCCCCAAAAATTTGTGGTAGGCCCTAAAAATTTAGGATCGGCCCCAGAATTTTGGGAGCAGCATCAAAAATTCAGGATTGACCCCAAAAAAATCGGGATTGGCTCCAGAAATTTGGGGAAGGCCCGAAAAAATTTGGGATTGGTCCCAACAATTTAGGATCAGCCCCAAAAATTTGGGATCAGCCCCAAAAATTCAGGGAAGGCCCTGAATCCTAAAAATTGAGGATTGGCCCCAAAAATTCGGGATTGGTAAAAAAAATTTGGGATTGACCCCAAAAATTTAGGATCAGCATCAAAAATTTTGGGATTGACCCCAAAAAATTCGGGATTGGCAAAAAAAATTTGGGATTGGCAAAAAAATTTGGGATTGGTCACAAAAATTTGGAATCCACCCCAAAAATTGAGGATTGGCCCCAAAAATTTGGGATTAGCATCAAAAATTCAGGATTGGCAAAAAAAAATTTGGGATTAGCATCAAAAATTCAGGATTGGCAAAAAAAATTTGGGATTGGCCCCAGAAAATTTGGGGCAGGCCTCAATAATTTAGGATTGGCAAAAAAAAATTGGGATTGGCCAAAAAAAATTTAGGATTGACCCAAAAAATTTGGGATTGGCCCCAAAAATTTGGGATTGGTAAAAAAAATTTGGGATTGACCCCAAAAAATTTGGGATTGACCCAAAAAATTTGGGGCAGGCCTCAATAATTTAGGATTGGCAAAAAAAAAATTGGGATTGGCCAAAAAAAATTCAGGATTGACCCCAAAAATTTGGGATTGGCCCCAAAAATTCGGGGTAGGCCCTGAATCCTAAAAATTGAGGATTGGCCCCAAAAATTCGGGATTGGTAAAAAAAATTTGGGATTGGTCACAAAAATTTGGAATCGACCCCAAAAATTGAGGATTGGCCCCAAAAATTTGGGATTAGCATCAAAAATTCAGGATTGGCAAAAAAAATTTGGGATTGGCAAAAAAATTTGGGATTGGCAAAAAAATTTGGGATTGGCCCCAAAAATTTGGGAATGACCCCAAAAGTTTGGGATCAGCCCAAAAACTGGAGAAAGGCCCAAAAATTTGGGATTGGCCCCAGAAATTTGGGATTGGCCCCAAAAATTCAGGGTAGGCCCTGAATCCTAAAAATTGAGGATTGGCCCCAAAAATTTGGGATTGGTAAAAAAAATTTGGGATTGGCCCCAAAAATTTGGGATCTGCCCCAAAAATTTGGGATTGGCCCCAAAAAATTCGGGATTGGCAAAAAAAATTTGGGATTGACCCCAAAAATTTGGGATTGGCAAAAAAATTTGGGATTGGTCACAAAAATTTGGAATCGACCCCAAAAATTGAGGATTGGCCCCAAAAATTTGGGATTAGCATCAAAAATTCAGGATTGGCAAAAAAAAAATTTGGGATTGGCAAAAAAATTTGGGATTGGCAAAAAAATTTGGGATTGGCCCCAAAAAATTTGGGGCAGGCCTCAATAATTTAGGATTGGCAAAAAAAAATTGGGATTGGCCAAAAAAAATTTAGGATTGACCCAAAAAATTTGGGATTGGCCCCAAAAATTTGGGATTGGTAAAAAAAATTTGGGATTGGCCCCAAAAATTTAGGATCAGCATCAAAAAATTTGGGATTGACCCCAAAAAATTTGGGATTGACCCAAAAAATTTGGGATTGACCCAAAAAATTTGGGATTGACCCAAAAAATTTGGGGCAGGCCTCAATAATTTAGGATTGGCAAAAAAAAAATTGGGATTGGCCAAAAAAAATTTAGGATTGACCCAAAAAATTTGAGATCGACCTCAAAAATTTTGGGATTGACCCCAAAAATTTGGGATTGGCCCCAAAAATTTAGGATCAGCATCAAAAATTCGGGGCAGGCCTCAAAAATTTAGGATTGACCCAAAAAATTTGGGATTGGCAAAAAAAATTTGGGATTGACCCCAAAAATTGAGGATTGGCCCCAAAAATTCGGGATTGGTAAAAAAAATTTGGGATTGACCCCAAAAATTTGGGAATTTTGGGAGTTGTGGAGCAGAATCTGCTCCTGATTGGCTGAGGGAGCTCCCAGTTCAGCCCAGTTTGGCCCAGTTTGGCCCAGTTTGACTCATCCCAGTCCCTCCCAGTTACCCCCAGTCCCTTCCCAGTTCATCCCAGTTACCCACCTGGAGCCTCCCAGTTCAGCCCAGTGCCTCCCAGTCCAATCTCAGTTCATCCCAGTTCAGCCCAGTCCCTTCCCAGTTCATCCCAGTACTTCCCAGTGCCTCCCAGTTACCTTGCAGAGCCCTCCCAGTCCAATCCCAGTTCATCCCAGTACATCCCAGTTACCCTGAACACCCTCCCAGTCCAATCCCAGTTCACTCCAGTTCATTCCAGTCCAATCCCAGTTCACCCCACTCCAATCCCAGTTCACTCCAGTCCAATCCCAGTTCATCCCACTCCAATCCCAGTTCATCCCAGTCCAATCCCAGTTCACCCCAGTCCACCCCAGTTCACCCCAGTCCATCCCAGTTCACCCCAGTCCCTTCCCAGTCCAATCTCAGTTCACTCCAGTCCAATCCCAGTTCATCCCAGTACATCCCAGTTCACTCCAGTTCATTCCAGTCCAATCCCAGTTCACCCCAGTCCCCCCCAGTCCATCCCAGTTTACCCCAGTCCCCCCAAGTCCAATCCCAGTCCATCCCAGTACATCCCAGTTCACTCCCAGTCCAATCCCAGTACATCCCAGTTCCCCCCAGTCCAATCCCAGTTACCCCCAGTCCCTTCCCAGTCCAATCCCAGTCCATCCCAGTACATCCCAGTTCATCCCAGTCCCTTCCCAGTCCCCCCAGTTCGCCCCAGTCCCTCCCGGGCGCTCCCAGTTCACGCAATCCCAGTTGGCTCCAGTCCCAAACTGGGAGGGACTGGGAGCGGCTGCGCTGAGTCAGCACCTCCGGGGCTCAGCAAACTGGGAGCCTCCCAGTTCATCCCAGTTCATCCCAGTTCAGACCAGTTCAGACCAGTTCAGGCTGGGGACCCCTCCCAGTTCATCCCAGTTCAGCCCAGTGCTCCCAGTTTGGACAAGTGACACTTCCCAGTTCCCTCCCAGTTCCTTCCAGTCCCTCCCAGTTCCCTCCCAGTGCTCCCAGTAACCCCCAGTGCCCCCTCCTACTGCTCCCAGTTCATCCCAGTTCCCTCCCAGTTCCTCCCAGTAACCCCCCCAGTTGCTCCCAGTTCCCTCCCAGTGCTCCCAGTTCATCCCAGTTCCCTCCCAGTTCATCCCAGTTGCTCCCAGTGCTCCCAGTTCCCCTTCCCAGTGCTCCCAGTTGCTCCCAGTTCCCTCCCAATTCTCTCCCAGTTCATCCCAGTTGCTCCCAGTTCCCTCCAGTAACCCCCAGTGACTCCTCCTAGTGCTCCCAGTTCATCCCAGTTCCCTCCCAGTTCTCTCCCAGTTCATCCCAGTTCCCTCCCAGTGCTCCCAGTAACCCCCAGTGACCCCTCCCACTGTTCCCAGTTCATTCCCCAGTCCATCCCAGTCCCGCCAAGTTCCCTCCCAGTTCTCTCCCAGTTCATCCCAGTAACCCCCAGTTCCCTTTCCCAGTTGCTCCCAGTCCCTTCCAGTTCCCTCCAAGTGCTCCCAGTCCCACCCAGTTCTCTCCCAGTTCATCCCAGTTCCCTCCCAGTGCTCCCAGTAACTCCCAGTGACCCCTCCCAGTTGCTCCCAGTTCAGGCCACTTCCCTCCCAGTTCATCCCAGTGCTCCCAGTATAGCCCAGTAACCTTCCAAGTTGCTCCCAGTCCCTCCCAGTAACCCCCAGTTACCCCTCCCAGTACTGCCAGTTCATCCCAGTTGCTCCCAGTTCATCCCAGTAACCCGCAGTTACTCCTCCCAGTGCCCCCAGTTCCTTCCAGTTCCCTCCCAGTGTTCCCAGTTCCCTCCCAGTTCATCCCAGTTCAGCCCAGTAACGTCCCCAGTAGCTCCCAGTCCCTCCCAGTGCTCCCAGTAACCCCCAGTGAGTATCCCAGTGTTCCCAGTTCATCCCCCAGTTCCCTCCCAGTTCATCCCAGTGCTCCCAGTATAGCCCAGTAACTTCCCAAGTTGCTCCCAGTCCCTCCCAGTAAACCCCAGTTCCCTCTCAGTTCTCTCCCAGTTCATCCCAGTTCATCCCAGTGCTCCCAGTTCCCCCCAGTTCCCTCCCAGTTTCTCCCAGTAACCCCCCCAGTGCTCCCAGTTCCCTCCCAATTGCTCCCAGTCTCTCCCAGTTCCCTCCCAGTTCATCCCAGTTCAGCCCAGTCGCTCCCAGTTCCCTCCCAGTTCCCCCCCGTTCATCCCAGTCCATCCCAGTTGCTCCCAGTTCATCCCAGTAACCCGCAGTTACTCCTCCCAGTGCCCCCAGTTCCTTCCAGTTCCCTCCCAGTGTTCCCAGTTCCCTCCTAGTTCATCCCAGTTCAGCCCAGTAACCTCCCCAGTAGCTCCCAGTCCCTCCCAGTAACCCCTCCCAGTTCCTCCCAGTTCATCCCAGTTCAGCCCAGTAACCCCCCAGTGCTCCCAGTAACTCCCAATTCCCCTTCCCAGTGCTCCCAGTTCCCTCCCAGTTCATCCCAGTAACCCGTTACCCCTCCCAGTTCATCCCAGTTCCCTCCCAGTTCTCTCCCAATCCCTCCCAGTGCTCCCAGTTGCTCCCAGTTCATCCCCATTCCCTCGCAGATCATCCCAGTTACCCCAGTTACTCCTCCCAGTTGCTCCCAGTTCATCCCAGTAACTCCTAGTTCCCCTTCCCAGTGCTCCCAGCTCCCCCCAGTTCCCTCCCAGTTCATCCCAGTTCACCCCAGTCCCTCCCAGTTCCCCCCAGTAACCCCCCCAGTGCTCCCAGTTCCCTCCCAATTGCTCCCAGTTCAGCCCAGTTGCTCCCACTCCCTCCCAGTTCCCCCCCAGTTGCTCCCAGTTCCCTCCCAGTAACCCCAGTTCCCCCCCAGTTGCTCCCAGTTCCCTCCCAGTAACCCCAGTTCCCTCCCAGTTGCTCCCAGTTGATTCCAGTAACCCCTAGTTCCCCTTCCCAGTCGCTCCCAGTCCCTCCCAGTTCATCCCAGTCCATCCCAGTAACTCCCAGTTCAGCCCAGTTGCTCCCAGTTCCCTCCCAGTTCATCCCAGTTCACCCCAGTTCCCTCCCAGTTCCCCCAGGCTCTAATCAATGACCTCATTAACGACCCCTCCCACCATTAATTAACCCCAGGGTAATTAACTCCACCCACTAATTACCTCAGCCCATTAACAAAAACGCCAATTAACGACTCCAGCAGCTAATTAACAGCTCCCACTAATTAATCACCTCACTGCTAATTAATAGACCCATGAATTAATGAAGAACTCATTAACAACCTCATAATTAATTAAACCCCTCCTTAATTAATTAATCAGATTAACCCCAGACTCCACAATTGTTCGCCCCACTGGTAATTAATTACCGCAAAAAATTAATTAAACCAAATTAATTAATGAATAAACCCCCAATAATTAACTATTCCAGTAATTAAGAGTAATTAATCACAGTAATTAACGTGTCCGGGAACTAATTAATCATCCCCAGCACTCAATTAGCTTCAATTAATTAGCATTAGTTAACAATTCAGAGTTAATTACCATCATTATTAATTAACCTGTATAATAATTAATTAATCACGCTCAAATCTCATTAATTCCCCCATTCACCACCAATTAAACCCTAATTAATTAATTAACGACACCAATTAATTAATTTTAATTTTATTTACCAAACCCTCCCCTCGGGCCCCTCCCCCCACCCCCAAAACCCCCAAAATTCGGAGAAAGGGGCGGGGCTAGCCCAAGCCCCGCCCACTTCCGGGTTTAGAACACAAACGGCAGGATCAGCGAGTTGCACTTCCGGGTTAGGCCACGCCCCCGCGGCTGGCGCCCCCTGGTGGGGGGGAGGGGCGATGATGTCATTTCTCCTTGGGAGGAGGCCTGGGGGGGAGGGGAGAGGGGGGTGAGTGACCAGTATGGACCAGTATAAACCAGTATGGACCAGACGGACCAGTATGGACCAGTGCTGACCAGTATGGACCAGTTACACCCCCAGTTCCCTCCCAGTACCCTCCCAGTTACTCCCAGTTCCCCTCCAGTTTCCTCCCAGAGCCTCCCAGTTACTCCCAGTATGACCTCAGTGTCCTCCCAGTTCCCTCCCAGTTACTCCCAGTTCCCTCCGAGTGCCTCCCAGTAATCCCCCAGTTCCTCCCGGTCCCTCCCAGTTATTGCCAGTTCCCTCCCAGTGCCTCCCAGTTACCCTCCAGTAGCTCCCAGTCCCTCCCAGCATCTCCCCAGTCCCTCCCAGTTACCCTCCAGTGCCCTCCCAGTTACTCCCAGTGCCCTCCCAGTATCCCCCCAGTGGCTCCATTACCCTCCAGTTCTCTCCCAGTTACTCCCAGTTACCCTCCAGTGGCTCCCAGTTCCCTCCCAGTTCATCCCAGTGTCATACCAGTAACTCCCAGTGCCTCCCAGTATGACCCCGGCGTCCTCCCAGTTACCCTCCAGTAGCTCCCAGTTCCTCCCAATCCCTCCTAGTAGCTCCCAGTTCCCTCCCAGTCCCTCCCAGTATCTCCCCAGTCCCTCCCAGTTACCCTCCAGTGCCCTCCCAGTTACTCTCAGTCCCTCCCAGTATATCCCAGTTCATCCCAGTGCCATTTTTACCTCTAAAATCCCCATTTTTTACTCCTAAAATTCCCATTTTTCACCCAAAAACCGCCGGGTTTTTTGCCCCCAGCCCCTCCCAGTATCTCCCAGCCCCTCCCAGTATCTCCCAGTCCCTCCCAGTATATCCCAGTTCATCCCAGTGCCATATTTCTCTCTAAAATCCCCATTTTTCACCCGAAAAACCCCAAATTTGCCCCTAAAATCTCCATTTTTCACCCCAAAACCGCCGGGTTTTTTGCCCCCAGTCCCTCCCAGTCCCTCCCAGTCCGTCCCAGTCACCGGTAGACGCCGACCACCACGGCGTGGTCCCTCTCGTAGGGCTCGAGGGTGAGCTGCTCCTGCGGCTTCATGCGCTCGGCCGTCATCTTCTTCACCTCGCCCGCGAACACCGCCTCGGCCGGCGCCGTCGAGTCGATGCAGTTGGCCTGGGGAAAACCAGTTAGAGACCAGTTAGAACCGGTTAGAAACCAGTAAAAACCAGTTAGAACCGGTTAGAAACCAGTTAGAACCGGCTAAAAACCAGTTAGAACCAGTTAGAACCAGTTAGAACTGGTTAAAAAACAGTTGGAACCAGTTAGAACCAGTTAAAACTGGTTAAAAAGCAGTTGGAGCCAGTTAAAAACCAGTTAAAACCAGTTAGAATTGGTTAAAAACCAGTTAGAACCAGTTAGAACTGGTTAGAAACCAGTTAAAACCAGTTAGAACCAGTTAAAACCGCTTAAAAACCAGTTAGAAACCAGTTAGAACCAGTTAAAACCGCTTAAAAACCAGTTAGAACCGGCTAAAAACCAGTTAGAACCAGTTAGAACTGGTTAAAAAACAGTTGGAACCAGTTAGAACCAGTTAGAACTGGTTAAAAAACAGTTGGAACCAGTTAGAACCAGTTAGAACCGCTTAAAAACCAGTTAGAACCGGCTAAAAACCAGTTAGAACCAGTTAGAACCAGTTAGAACTGGTTAAAAAACAGTTGGAACCAGTTAGAACCAGTTAGAACTGGTTAAAAAACAGTTGGAACCAGTTAAAAACCAGTTAAAACCAGTTAGAATTGGTTAAAAACCAGTTAGAACCAGTTAGAACTGGTTAGAAACCAGTTAAAACCAGTTAGAACCAGTTAAAACCGCTTAAAAACCAGTTAGAACCAGTTAGAAAACAGTTAGAACCAGTTAGAACCCGTTAAAACGAGTTAGAACCAGTTAGAAACCAGTTAAAAACCAGTTAGAACCAATTAGAAACCAGTTAGAACCAGTTAAAACCAGTTATAACCCGTTAAAACCAGTTAAAAACCAGTTAGAACCAGTTAAAATCCAGTTAGAACCAGTTAGAAACCAGTTAGAACCAGTTAAAACCAGTTAGAACCAGTTAAAAACCAGTTAGAACCAGTTAGAAACCAGTTAAAAACCAGTGAAAAACCAGTTAGAACCAATTAGAAACCAGTTAGAAACCAGTTAAAACCAGTTAGAACCCATTAAAACCAGTTAAAAACCAGTTAGAACCAGTTAAAAACCAGTTAGAACCAGTTAAAACCAATTAAAAACCAGTTAGAACCAGTTAAAACCCAGTTAGAACCGGTTAAAACCAGTTAAAACCAGTTAGAATTGGTTGAAAACCAGCAAAAATCAGTTAGAACCAGTTAAAAACCAGTTAAAACCAGTTAGAATTGGTTAAAACCAGTTCAAAACCAGTTAAATCCAGTTAGAATTGGTTGGAAACCAGTAAAAACCAGTTAGAACCATTTGGAACCAGTTAAAGACCAGTTAGATACCGGTTTGAACCAGTTAGAACCAGTTAAAAGTGATTGAAAACCAGTTGAAACCAGTTAAAACTGGTTAAAACCAGTTAGAAACCAGTTGGAACCAGTAAGAACCAGTTCAAAACCAGTTAGAAACGAGTTACAACCAGTTAAAAACCAGTTAGAACTGGTCCAAAACCAGTTAGAAACCAGTTGGAACCAGTGAGAAACCAGTTAAAACCAGCTAGAAACCAGTTAAAACCAGTTAGAACCGCTTTAAACCAGTTAAAAACAAGTTAGAACCAGTTAGAACCAGTTAAAACCCATTAAAAACCAGTTAGAACTAGTTCAAAACCAGTGAAAACCAGTTAGAATTGGTTGAAAACCAGTAAAAACCCGTTAGAAGCTGTTTAAACCGGTTAAAATCAGGAGAAACTGGTCAAAAACCAGTTAGAACCAGTTAAAAACCAGTTAGAACTGGTTAGAATTGGTTGAAAACCAGTTAAAACCAGTTAGAACAGGTTTAAAACCAGTTTAAATTGGTTGAAAACCAGTTAAAACTGGTCAAAACCAGTTAGAAACCAGTTAGAACCGGTTTAAACCAGTTAGAACCGCTTTGAACCAGTTAAAAACCAGTTAGAATTGGTTGAAAACCAGTAAAAACCAGTTACAACTGGTTTAAACCAGTTAAAACCAGTTAGAAACCACTTAGAACCAGTTTAAATTGGTTAAAACCAGTTAAAACTAGTTCAAAACCAATTAGAAACCACTTAGAACCAGTGAAAACCAGCTAGACACCAGTTAAAACCAGTTAAAACCAGTTAGAACCACTTTGAACCGGTTAAAAACCAGTTAAAACCAGTTAGAAACCAGTTAGAACCAGTTAAAAACAGGGGAAAACCACTTAGAATTGGTTGAAAACCAGTAAAAACCAGTTAGAAACCAGTTTAAACTGGTTAAAAAGCAGTTCAAACCGGTTAGGAACCAGTTGGAACCAGTTAAAACCAGTTAGAACTGGTTTGAATGAGTTTGAACCTGTTAAAAACTGATTTGAAAGCACTTTAAAACCAGTTAGAACCGGTTAAAAACCAGACAAAACCAGTTAGAACTGGTTTTAACTGGTAAAAAAACAGTTAAAAAACAGTTGGAACCAGTTAAAACCTGTTGGAACCAATAAAAACCAGTTCAAACTGGTTAAAAACTAGTTAAAACCAGTTAAAACCAGTTAAAAACCAATAAAAACCAGTTAAAACCAATTAAAACCAGTTAAAAACCAATAAAAACCAGACAAAACCAAATTAAAACCAATTAAAACCAGTTAAAACCAGTTAAAAACCAATAAAAACCAGTTAAAACCAATAAAAACCAGTTAAAACCAGTTAAAAACCTATAAAAATCAGTTAAAACCATATTAAAACTGTTTAAAACCAGTTTAAAATCAATCAAAACCAGTTAAAAACCAATTAAAACCAGTTAGAACCCATTCAAAACCAGCAAAAAACAGTGAAAACTGGTTAAAAACAAGTTCAAACCAGTTCAAACCAGTTCAAAACCAGTTAAAACCAGTTAAAAGTCACTTAGAACTGGTTAAAACCAGTTAAAAACCAGTAAAAACCAGTTAGAACCACTCTGAACCGCTTAAAAACCAGTTAAAACCAGTTAGAAACCAGCTGGAAACAGTAAGAACCAGTTCAAAACCGGTTAGAACCGGCTCAAAACCTGTTAGAAACCAGTTAGAACAGGTTAAAATCCAGTTAGAATCGGTTCAAAACTGGTTAGAAACCAGTTAAAACCAGTTTAAATGGGTTCAAACCAGTTAAAACCAGTTCAAAACCAGTAAGAAACCTTGATGGAGATGATGAAGTGCCCCCCGCAGCGCAGGAAGTGATGAGCGTTCAGGGCCACGATCCTGCTCTGAACTGGTTTATACTGGTCTGAACTGGTCTATACTGGCCCATACTGGTCCATACTGGTCTATACTGGTCCATACTGGTTTATACTGGTCTATACTGGTTTTTACCTTGATGGAGATGATGAAGTGCCCCCTGCAGCGCAGGAAGTGATGAGCGTTCAGGGCCACGATCCTGCTCTGAACTGGTTTATACTGGTCTGAACTGGTCTATACTGGCTCATACTGGTTTATACTGGTCTATACTGGTCCATACTGGTTTTTACCTTGATGGAGATGATGAAGTGCCCCCCGCAGCGCAGGAAGTGATGAGCGTTCAGGGCCACGATCCTGCTCTGAACTGGTTTATACTGGTCTGAACTGGTCTATACTGGCCCATACTGGTCCATACTGGTCTATACTGGTCCATACTGGTTTATACTGGTCTATACTGGTTTTTACCTTGATGGAGATGATGAAGTGCCCCCTGCAGCGCAGGAAGTGATGAGCGTTCAGGGCCACGATCCTGCTCTGAACTGGTTTATACTGGTCTGAACTGGTCTATACTGGCTCATACTGGTTTATACTGGTCTATACTGGTCCATACTGGTTTTTACCTTGATGGAGATGATGAAGTGCCCCCCGCAGCGCAGGAAGTGATGAGCGTTCAGGGCCACGATCCTGCTCTGAACTGGTTTATACTGGTCTGAACTGGTCTATACTGGCCCATACTGGTCCATACTGGTCTATACTGGTCCATACTAGTCCATACTGGTCTATACTGGTCCATACTGGTTTTTACCTTGATGGAGATGATGAAGTGCCCCCCGCAGCGCAGGAAGTGATGAGCGTTCAGGGCCACGATCCTGCTCTGAACTGGTTTATACTGGTCTGTACTGGTCTATACTGGCCCATACTGGTCCATACTGGTCTATACTGGTCCATACTAGTCCATACTGGTCTATACTGGTCCATACTGGTTTTTACCTTGATGGAGATGATGAAGTGGCCGCCGCAGCGCAGGAAGTGATGAGCGTTCAGGGCCACGATCCTGCTCTGAACTGGTTTATACTGGTCTGTACTGGTCTATAATGACCCATACTGGTCTATACTGGTCCATACTGGTTTATACTGGTCCATACCTTGATGGAGATGATGAAGTGGCCGCCGCAGCGCAGGAAGTGATGAGCGTTCAGGGCCACGATCCGAGTCTGGTCAGGCTGAGCCACGTCGGCGAAAATCACATCCACCATGCCTGGGGGGGTGGGAAATGACGGAATTGACCCAAAATTCCCGAAATTCCCAAAAAATTCCCACCCGGGGTCACGGAATTCCAGATGGGAAACCAAATTTCCCCCCAAATTCCCACAAAATTCTGTCCAGGAAGCAAAAATTCCCACGAAATTCTTGATGGGAACCTGAAATTCCCACGAAATTCCACATCGGAACCCAAAATTCCCATGAAATTCCAGGTGGGAATGCAAAATTCCAGCAGGTAACGCAAAATTCCCACAAAATTCCAGACGAGAACCCAAAATTCCCACCCAGGGACCCAAAATTCCCACAAAATTCCTGCCTGGGAACCAGAAATTCCCACAAAATTCCAGATGAGAACCCAAAATTCCCACAAAATTCTGGATGGAAACCCAAAATTCCCATGGAATTCTGGCCAGGAACCTGAAATTCCCATGAAATTCCAGGCGGGAACCTAAAATTCCCGCCCAGGAACCCAAAATTCCCACGAAATTCCAGCCAAGAACCCCAAATTCCCCACGGAATTCTGGCCAGGAACCCGAAATTCCCACAAAATTCCAGGTGGAAACCCAAAATTCCAACCCAGGATCCCAAAATTTGAACAAAACTCCAGATGGGAACCCAAAATTCCCATGAAATTCCAGGTGGGAACCCAAAATTCCCACGGAATTCTGGCCAGGAACCTGAAATTCCCACGAAATTCCGGATGAGAACCCAAAATTCCCACAAAGTTCTGGATGGGAACCTGAAATTCCCACAAAATTCCCGCCCAGGAACTCAAAATTCCCATGAAATTCCAGGTGGGAACCCAAAATTCCCACGAAATTTGAGCCAGGAACCAGAAATTCCCACAAAATTCTGGCCAGGACCCCAAAATTCTAGCAGGGGAGCCGAAATTCCCACAAAATTCGGGGCGGAAACCCAAAATTTCCACAAAATTCCAGATGGGAACCTGAAATTCCCACGGAATTCTGGACGGAAACTCAAAATTCCCACAAAATTTTGGGTGGGAAACCAAAATTCCCAAGGAATTCTAGCTAGAAACCCTAAGTTCCCACGAAATTCCGGCCGGGATCCCAAAATTCCGACAGAATTTCAGGTGGGAACCCAAAATTCCGGCAGGGAACCCCAAATTCCCACAAAATTCTGGATGAGAACCCAAAACTCCCACCCAGAAACCCAAAATTCCCACAAAATTCCAAATGGGAACCCGAAATTCCCATGGAATTCCAGGCGAGAACCCAAAATTCCCACAAAGTTCTGGATGGGAACCCAAAATTCCCATGGAATTCCAGGCGGGAACCTAAAATTTCCACCCAGGAACCCAAAATTCCCACAAAATTCTGGATGGAAATGGGAACCTGAAATTCCCACGAAATTCCAGGTGGGAACCCAAAATTCCAGCACGGAACCCAAAATTTCCACAGAATCCCCATCCAGGAATCCAAAATTCCATCTGGGATGCCAAAATTCCCCCAAAATTCCATCCAGAAACCCAAATTCCATCCAAGAACCCAAAATTCCCCCCAAAATCCCATCCAAGTACCAAAAATTCCCCTGAAATTCCATCTGGGATCCGAAAATCCAACAGGATTTCCGAAATTTCCACCTGGGAACTCAAAATTCCAACAAAACTCCAACAAAATTCCATCCAGGAACCCAAAAGTTCCCACCAGGAACCCAAAATTCCAAAAATTATCCAAAACCCCATCCGGGAACCCGAAATTCTCCCAAAATTCCATCTGGGATCCCAAAATCCAAGAGGATCACCCCAAAATTCTCTCCAAGAACCCAAATTTTCTACCCAGGAACCCAAAATTCTCTCTGGGAACCCAAAATTGCCCCAAAATTCCATCTGGGATCCCAAAATCCAACAGGATCACCCCAAAATTCTCTCCAGGAACCCAAATTTTCCACCCAGGAACCCAAAATTCTCTCCGGGAACCCAAAATTGTCCCAAAATTCCAATCAGAAATTGCCCCAAAATTCCAACTGGGAGCCCTAAAAATTCCCAGTCCCTCCCAGTACAAACAAGTCCTATTCTCCCCCCTAAATTCTCCGTTTTTCACGCCAAAACAGCCAGAATTTTTCCCCCCATCCCCTCCCAGTATATCCCAGTCTCTCCCAGTATAAACCAGTCCCATTTTTACCCCCAAAATCCTCATTTTTCCCCCTAAAATCACCATTTTCCCACTAAAATCCCAATCTTTCCCCCCCAAAACTCCCTTTTTTACCCCAATATCCTCATTTTTCATCCCAAAACCACCAATTTTTTCCTCCCAATCCCTCCCAGTATAAACCAGTATCCTTTTTACTCCTAAAACTCCCATTTTTTCGCCCCCAAAATCCCCATTTTTCACCCCAAAACAGCCAGGATTTTTCCCCCAGTCTCTCCCAGTATAAACCAATCCTCTTTTTACCTCTAAAATCCTCATTTTTCCCCATTTTGACCCCAAAATCCACATTTTTCACCCCAAAACCACCGGGTTTTATCCCCCGGCCCCTCCCAGTCCCTCCCAGTATAAACCAGTCCCTCCCAGTCTCCCTTTTTCCCTTAAAATCCCAATTTTTTTGCCCCAAAATCCCCGTTTTCCCCCATTTTTGTCCCCAAAACCGCCATTTTTTACCCAAAAACTGCCGGGATTTTCCCCCCAGTCCCTCCCAGTATAACCCAGTATAAACCAGTCCATCCCAGTGCCATTCTTCTCTCTAAAATCCCCATTTTCACCCCTAAAATTCCCATTTTTTCTCCCCAAAATCCCCATTTTTCATCCCAAAACTGCCGGGTTTTTTCCCCCCGGCCCCTCCCAGCCCCTCCCAGTATAACCCAGTATAAACCAGTCCCTCCCAGTCTCCCTTTTAACCCTAAAATCCCCATTTTTCGCCCCTAAAATCCCAATTTTTCCCCATTTTCGCCCCCAAAACTCCCATTTTTCACCCCAAAACCGCCGGGACTTTTCCCCCCAGCCCCTCCCAGTATAACCCAGTATAAACCAGTGCCTCTCGGTGCCCTTTTTAACCCCAAAACTCCCATTTTCCCTCCTAAAATCCCCATTTTTCACCCCAAAATCGCCATTTTTCACCCCAAAGCCGCCGGGATTTTTCCCCCCGGCCCCTCCCAGTATAAACCAGTCCCTCCCAGTCTCCTTTTTAACCCTAAAACTCTTATTTTCCCTCTAAAATCCCCATTTTTCATCCCAAACCCACCGGGTTTTTTCCCCCCGGCCCCTCCCAGTCCCTCCCAGTATAACCCAGTATAAACCAGTCCCTCCCAGTCTCCCTTTTAACCCTAAAATCCCCATTTTTCACCCCAAAATCCCCATTTTTGCCCCCAAATCCACCGGGATTTTTCCCCCCAGTCCCTCCCAGTATAACCCAGTCCCTCCCAGTTCCCTCCCAGTAAGAACCAGTCCCATTCCCCCCCCCCAAATTCTCATTTTTTGCCCCTAAAATCCCAATTTTTCCCCATTTTCGCCCCCAAAATCGCCATTTTTCACCCCAAAACCGCCGGGTTTTTTCCCCCCGGCCCCTCCCAGTATAACCCAGTATAAACCAGTCCCTCCCAGTCTCCCTTTTAACCCTAAAATCCGCAATTTTAACCCTAAAATCCCCATTTTTCACCCCAAAATCAACATTTTTCACCCCAAACCTGCCAGGATTTTTCCCCCCAGTCCCTCCCAGTATAACCCAGTCCCTCCCAGTTCCCTCCCAGTAAGAACCAGTCCCATTTCCCCCCCCTAAATTCCCATTTTTTGCCCCTAAAATTGCCATTTTTCCCCATTTTCGCCCCCAAAACTCCCATTTTTCACCCCAAAACCGCCGGGATTTTTCCCCCCAGTCCCTCCCAGTATAACCCAGTATAAACCAGTGCCTCCCAGTCTCCTTTTTAACCCCAAAACTCCCATTTTCCCTCCTAAAATCCCCATTTTTCGCCCCTAAAATCGCCATTTTTCACCCCAAAACCGCCGGGATTTTTCCCCCCAGCCCCTCCCAGTATAACCCAGTATAAACCAGTGGGTCGCTGACCGATGAGCATGCGGTACTTGTGCGGGTGCCGCGCGTCCTCGATCACGGGCACCACGTTGGTTCTCTTCTTGGCCACGTTGAGCAGGTCCCGCCCCGAGCGGTGCGAGAACTCCACCGCGTACACCACGCCCTCCTGCGGCCAAAAAAACCATTAATGGTCATTAAAAGGTAATTAAAAATCATTAGAAGTCATTAAAGAGCATTGAAAGTCAGAAAAAGGTCATTAAAAGTCATTAAAGGTCATTAAAAGGTAATTAAAAATCATTAAAAGTCATTAAAGAGCGTTCAAAGTCAGAAAAAAGTCATTAAAAGTCATTAAAGGTCATTAAAAGGTAATTAAAAATCATTAAAAGTCATTAAAGAGCGTTCAAAGTCAGAAAAAGGTCATTAAAAGTCATTAAAGGTCATTAAAAGGTAATTAAAAAATCATTAAAAGTCATTAAAGAGCGTTAAAAGTCAGGAAAATGTCATTGAAAGTCATTAAAGGTCATTAAAAGGTAATTAAAAATCATTAAAAGTCATTAAAGAGCGTAAAAGTCAGAAAAAAGTCATTAAAAGTCATTAACGGCCATTAAAAGGTAATTAAAAATCATTAGAAGTCATTAAAGAGCGTTAAAAGTCAGGAAAATGTCATTGAAAGGCATTAAAAGGTAATTAAAAGGTAATTAAAAATCATTAAAAGTCATTAAAGAGCGTTCAAAGTCAGGAAAAGGTCATTAAAAGTCATTAAAAGGTCATTAAAAGGTAATTAAAAATCATTAGAAGTCATTAAAGAGCATTGAAAGTCAGAAAAAGGTCATTAAAAGTCATTAAAGGTCATTAAAAGGTAATTAAAAATCATTAAAAGTCATTAAAGAGCATTAGAAGACAGAAAAACGTCATTAAAAGTCAGCAAAGGTCATTAAAAGTAATTAAAAATCATTAGGAATCATTAAAAGTCATTAGAGATCATTAAAAGTCATTAAAGGTCATCACAGCTCATTAAAAATCAGCAAAGGTCATTAAAAGTCATTAAAAATCACCACAAGTCATTAAAAGTCAGCAAAGGTCAAGGGTCATTAAAAGTCATTAAAAATCATTAAAAATCATTAAAAATCATTAAAGATCGCCACGGGTCATTAAAAGTCAGCAAAGGTCATTAAAAGTCATTAGAGATCATTAAATGCCATTAAAAGTCAGAGGTCATTAAAACTCATTAAAAATCATCACAGGTCATTAAAAGTCAGCAAAGGTCATTAAAAGTAATTAAAAATCATCACAAACCATTAAAGATCATTAAAGATCATTAAAAGTCAGCAAAGGTCATTAAAAATCATTAAAGATCATCAGGGATCATTAAAACTCATTAGCGGTCATTAAAAGGTATTAAAGATCATCACTGCTCATTAAAAGTCCGCAAAGGTCATTAAAATCCTTAGAAATAATTAAAATTCCTTAAAGGTCATCAGGGATCATTAAAGGTCATTAGAGATCATTAAAAGTCATTAAAAGTCACCAGAGATCATTAGAAGTCATTAAAGGTCATCACGGCTCATTAAAAATCAGCAAAGGTCATTAAAAGTCATTAAAGGTCAGCAAAAGTTAGAAAAATATCATTAAAAATCATTAAAAACCAATAAAAGTTATTAAAGGTCATCAGGAGTCATTAAAAGACAGAAAAACATAATTAAAAGTCAGCAAAGGTCATTGAAAGTAATTAAAAATTATTAGGAATCGTTAAAAGTCATTAGAGATCATTAAAAGTCATTAAAGATCATCACAAGTCATTAAAAGTCAGCAAAGCTCAAGAGTCTTTAAAAGTCATTAAAAATCATTAAAAATCATTAAAGATCACCACAGCTCATTAAAAGTCAGCAAAGGTCATTAAAAGTCATTAGAGATCATTAAAAGTCATTAAAGGTCAGCGAAAATCATTAAAAGTCATTAGAGATCATTAGAAGTCATTAAAGGTCATCAGGAGTCATTAAAACTCGTTAAAGGTCATTAAAAGTCATTAAAGATCATCACAAGTCATTAAAAGTCCAGAAAAACGTCAATAAAGATCATTAAAAGTCATTAAAGATCATCAGGAATCATTAAAGCTCATTAGAGGTCATTAAAAGTCATTAGAGATCATTAAAAATCATTAAAGATCATTAAAAGTCAGAAAAACATCATTAAAAGTCATTAAAGGTCATTAAAAGTCATTAAAAGTCATTAAAAGTCATCAAAGGTCATTAAAGGTTATTAAAGATCACGAAAGGTCATTAGAAATTATTAAAAATAATCAAAAGTCAACAAACGTCATTAAAGGTCATTAAAGGGAATTAAAAGCCAGCAAAGGTCATTAAAGGGCAGCAAAGCTCATCAGAAGTCATTAAAGGTCATTAAAGGAAATTAAAGGTCATCAAAGGTCATCAGGAGTCATCAAAAGTCATTAAAGGTCATCAGGGGTCATTAAAAGTCATTAGAGATCATTAAAGGTCATTAAAAATCATTAAACTTCGTCAGCGATCGTTAAAAGTCATTAGAGATCATCGCAAGACATTAAAGGTCATTAAAGGGAATTAAAGGTCATCAAAAGTCATTAAAGGTGATTAAAAGTCATTAAAAGTCATCAAAGGTCATCAAAGGTCATTAACGATCATTGAAAGACATTAAAAGCAATTAAAAGGAATTAAAGATCATCAAAAGTCATTAAATGTCTGTAGAGATCACCAAAAGTCAGCAAAAGTAATTAAAGGTCATCAAAAGTCATTAAGGGTTATTAAAAGTCATTAAAAGTCATCAAAGCTCATTAAAGGTCAGCAAAGGTCATTAAGGGTTATTAAAAGTCATTAAAAGTCATCAAAGCTCATTAAAGGTCAGCAAAGGTCATTAAGGGTTATTAAAAGTCATTAAAAGTCATCAAAGCTCATTAAAGGTCAGCAAAGGTCATTAAAAGTCATAAAAGATCATTAAAAGTCATCAAAGGTCATTACAGGTCATTAAAGATAATTGAAAGACATTAAAAGCAATTAAAGGGAATTAAAGATCATCAAAGGTCATTAAAGGTCATTAAAGATCACTGAAAATCACCAAAGGTCAGCAAAGGTCATTAAAGGTCATCAAGAGTAATTAAAAGTCAGCAAAGGTCATTAAAGGTCATCAAGAGTAATTAAAGGTCAGCAAAGGTCATTAAAGGTCATCAAGAGTAATTAAAAGTCAGCAAAGGTCATTAAAAGTAATCAAAGGCCATTAAAGGTCATCAAAGGTCATTAAAGAAGATTAAAGGTCGTTAAGGGTCATTAAAGGTCAGCAAAGGTCACAAAAACTCATCAAAGGTAATTAAAAGTCCTTAAAGGTCGTCGAAGGTCATCAGGAGTTATTAAAATCAATCAAAAGTTATCGGAAGTCATCAAAGGTCATTCAAGGTCACTGAAAGTCATTAAAGTGCTTCAGAACTCATTAAAGGCCACCAAAAATCGTTCAATGGCCCAGGTGTGTCTCACCTGTCCCAGGTGTGTCTCACCTGTCCCAGGTGTGTCCCAGGTGTATCCCAGGACCCCCAGGTGTGTCTCACCTGTCCCAGGTGTGTTACATGTCCCAGGTGTGTCCCAGGTGTATCCCATAACCCCCAGGTGTGTGTTACCTGTCCCAGGTGTGTCTCACCTGTCCCAGGTGTGTCTCACCTGTCCCAGGTGTGTCTCACCTGTCCCAGGTGTGTCTCACCTGTCCCAGGTGTGTCCCAGCTGTGCCCCATAACCCCCAGGTGTGTCTCACCTGTCCCAGGGGTGTGTTACCTGTCCCAGGTGTGTCTCACCTGTCCCAGGTGTGTCACATGTCCCAGGCATGTCCCAGGTGTATCCCATGACCCCCAGGTGTGTGTTACCTGTCCCAGGTGTGTCACATGTCCCAGGTGTGTCCCAGGTGTGTCCCATAACCCCCAGGTGTGTCTCACCTGTCCCAGGTGTGTCACATGTCCCAGGTGTGTCCCAGGTGTGTCCCATAACCCCCAGGTGTGTCTCACCTGTCCCAGGTGTGTGTTACCTGTCCCAGATGTGTCTCACCTGTCCCAGACATGTCCCAGGTGTGTCCCATAACCCCCAGGTGTGTCTCACCTGTCCCAGGTGTGTTACCTGTCCCAGGTGTGTCCCAGGTGTGCCCCATAACCCCCAGGTGTGTGTTACCTGTCCCAGGTGTGTCCCAGGTGTATCCCATGACCCCCAGGTGTGTCTCACCTGTCCCAGGTGTGTCACATGTCCCAGGCATGTCCCAGGTGTATCCCATAACCCCCAGGTGTGTCTCACCTGTCCCAGGTGTGTCTCACCTGTCCCAGGTGTGTTCCAGGTGTATCCCATGACCCCCAGGTGTGTCTCACCTGTCCCAGGTGTGTGTTACCTGTCCCAGGTGTGTCACATGTCCCAGGTGTATCCCATGACCCCCAGGTGTGTCTCACCTGTCCCAGGTGTGTGTTACCTGTCCCAGGTGTGTCACATGTCCCAGGTGTATCCCATGACCCCCAGGTGTGTCTCACCTGTCCCAGGTGTGTCACATGTCTCAGGTGTATCCCATGACCCCCAGGTGTGTCTCACCTGTCCCATGATGTCACAAATGTGGTACCTGAGGCCACCCCCAGGTACAGCTGTGTGACAGGTGAGTGTGTTACCTGTCCCACATGAGTGTTACCTGGCCCAGGTGTGCCTCAGGTGTGTCTCACCTGTCCCAGGTGTGTCTCACCTGTCTCAGGTGTGTCTCAGGTGTGTCTCACCTGTCTCAGGTGTGTCTCACCTGTCTCAGGTGTGTCTCAGGTGTGTCTCAGGTGTGTCACCTGTCGCTCACCTGGCCCACGATGTCAGACATGTGGCTGACCGTGGTCCCCGACGCCGCCCCCAGGTACAGGTGTGTGACAGGTGAGTGTGCTACCTGGCCCAGGTGTGTCTCAGGTGTATCCCATGATTCCCAGCTGTGTCTCAAGTGTGTCCCATGACCCTCAGGTGTGTCTCACCTCTCTCAGGTGTGTCTCAGGTGTGTCTCACCTGGTCCACGATGTTGAACACGTGGCTGACCGTGGTACCTGAGGCTGCCCCCAGGCACTGGTGTGTGACAGGTAAGTGTGTTACCTATCTCAGGTGTATCCCATGATTCCCAGGTGTGTCTCAGGTGTGTCACCTGTCCCAGGTGTTTACCTGTCCCAGGTGTGTCACCTGTCACTCACCTGGCCTACGATGTCGGACAAGTGGCTGACCGTGGTCCCTGACGCTGCCCCCAGGTACAGCTGTGGCTGTTACCTGTCCCAGGTGTGTCTCACCTGTCTCAGGTGTGTCTCACCTGTCCCAGGTGTGTCTCAGGTGTGTCTCAGCTGTCTCAGGTGTGTCTCACCTGGCCCACGATGTCGGACACGTGGCTGACCGTGGTCCCTGACGCTGCCCCCAGGTACAGCTGTGGCTTTTACCTGTCCCAGGTGTGTCTCACCTGTCCCAGGTGTGTCTCAGGTGTGTATCACCTGTCTCAGGTGTGTCTCATGTGTCTCAGGTGTGTCTCAGGTGTGTCTCACCTGTCTCAGGTGTGTCTCAGGTGTGTCACCTGTCGCTCACCTGGCCCACGATGTCGGACACGTGGCTGACCGTGGTCCCCGACGCCGCCCCCAGGTACAGGTGTGTGTTACCTGTCCCAGGTGTGTCTCAGGTGTATCCCATGACCCCCAGGTGTGTCTCACCTGTCCCAGGTGTGTCTCAGGTGTGTCTCACCTGTCCCAGGTGTGTCTCACCTGGCCCACGATGTCGGACATGTGGCTGACCGTGGTCCCTGACGCTGCCCCCAGGTACAGGTGTGTGTTACCTGTCCCAGGTGTGTCTCAGGTGTATCCCATGACCCCCAGGTGTGTCTCACCTGTCTCAGGTGTGTCTCACCTGGCCCACGATGTCGGACACGTGGCTGACCGTGGTCCCCGATGCTGCCCCCAGGTAGAGCACCTTGGCGCCAGGTCGGATGTGGATGCGGTCGATGCCTCCCAGGATGGCTGCCGCCAGCTTCGAGCGGAACGGGTTCCACGCGCGGTACTCCACCGAGCTGTCACCATCCTGGACACCAGTTAGAACCAGTAAGAACCAGTACGAACCAGTATAAACCAGTATAAACCAGTATAGACCAGTATAAACCAGTATAGACCAGTATGGACAGTATGGACCCCACAGCGCCGTTTCCCAGTAAGGGCTGAACCCCTGAAGGGTTCCACGCGCGGTACTCCACCGAGCTGTCGCTGTCCTGGAGACCAGTTAGAACCAGTAAGAACCAGTATAAACCAGTATAAACCAGTATACACCAGTATAGACCAGTATAAACCAGTATAGACCAGTATGGACCCCACAGCGCCGTTTCCCAGTAAGGGCTGAACCCCTGAAGGGTTCCACGCGCGGTACTCCACCGAGCTGTCGCCGTCCTGGAGACCAGTTAGAACCAGTACAAACCAGTATAAACCAGTATAAACCAGTATAAACCAGTATACACCAGTATGGACCAGTATACACCAGTATGGACCAGTATACACCAGTATGGACCCCACAGCGCCATTCCCCAGTGCTCCCAGTAAGGCCTGAACCTCTGAGATGGTCCTGCCCCAGAAACCAATCAAAACCAGTAAAAACCAGTATAAACCAGTATGGAATTGCTAAAAACCAGTATAAACCAGTATGGACCAGTATGGACCCCACAGCACCATTTCCCAGTAAGGGCTGAACCCTTGAAGGGTTCCAGGTGCGGTACACCATGAAGGTGTCACCGTCCTGGACACCAGTAAAAACCAGTAAAAACCAGTATGGGCCAGTAAAAACCAGTATGAACCAGCACAAACCAGTACGGACCAGTAAAAACCAGTATACACCAGTATGGGCCAGTATGGTCATTGTAGCACTTCCAATAAGGGACCTAAATCTGAAACGTCACTGTCCTGGAAACCAGTATGGACCAGTATAGACCAGTAAAAACCAGTACAAGCACCACTGACCACATAGCGCCCCTTCCCAGTGCTCCCAGTATGGGTTTGGGGCCTTACTGGGAGCCTTAACTGGTTATTCCCAGTCCATCACAGTTTGTCCCAATATAAACCAGTATAACCCAGTATAAACCAGTCCCTCCCAGTGCCCTTTTCCTCCCTAAAATCCCAATTTTTCACCCCTAAAATTCCCATTTTTCACCCCAAAACTGCCGGTTTTTTTCCTCCCAGTCCCTCCCAGTATATACCAGTTCCTCCCAGTATAAACCAGTCACTCCCAGTCCATCCCAATCCCTCCCAGTCCCATTTTTCTCCCTAAAATCCCCAATTTTTGCCCCTAAAATTCCCATTTTTGCCCGCAAAACCACCGTTTTTCACCCCAAAATCATTGCTTTCTTTCTTCCCAGTCCCTCCCAGTATAAACCAGTCCTTCCCAGTATGAACCAGTCCCTCCCAGTACCATTTTTCCCTGTAAAATCTGCCTTTTCGTCCCTAAAATCACCATTTTTTACCCTAAAATCTCCATTTTTCACCCCAAAACTGCCGTGTTCTTTTCCTCCCAGTCTCTCCCAGTATAAACCAGTCCCTCCCACTTCCTCCCAGTATATCCCAGTCCATCCCAGTCCTTCCCAGTACCATTTCTCCCCCTAAAGTCCCAATTTTTCACCCTAAAATCACTATTTTTCACCCCAAAATCACCATTTTTCACCCCAAAACCACCAGGTTTTTTCCTCCCAGTCCCTCCCAGTATAAACCAGTCCCTCCCAGTTTGTCCCAGTCCCTCCCACTGCCACTTTTCCCCCTAAAATTCACATTTTCACCCCAAAAATCTCAATTTTTCACCCCTAAAATCGCCATTTTTCACCCCAAAACCTCCATTTTTTTCTCTTCCAGTCCCTCCCAGTATAAACCAGTACCTCCCAGTATAAACCAGCCCACCCCAGTCCATCCCAGTCCCTCCCAGCGCCACTTTTCTCCCTAAAATCCCTATTTTCCCCCCAAAATCCCTATTTTTCCCCCCAAAATCCCCGTTTTTTCGCCCAAAAATCGCCCTTTTTTTCCCTCCCAGTACAAACCAGTCCCTCCCAGTACAAACCAGTATAACCAGTGCCCCCAGTACCTCGACGCTGATGCGTTTCTCGCCGTACACCGACTCCCCCGGGACGAGGTTCCGTGTCACCAGCGCGTCCTCGCGCCCGCGGCAGATGAACACCCCTGCCCAGTTCAAACCAGTTTGGCCCAGTTCAAACCAGTTTCAACCAGTTTAAACCAGTATGGCCCAGTTTAAACCAGTTCTTTCCAGTCTGGCCCAGTTGCCCTCCCAGTTACCCTCCCAGTATAATCATTACTCTCCCAGCCACCTTCCCACTTACCCTCCCAGTTTGGCCCAGTTCATCCCAGTTTAGCCCAGTAAGCCTCCCAGTTTGTCCCAGTCGCTCCCAGTCCGTCCCAGTATCCGCAGTTAGCCTCCCAGTTTATCCCAGTCTCCCCAGCTCCCCTCCCAGTATCCCCAGTTACCCTCCCCAGTCCGTCCCAGTCCCACCAGTTCCCCTCCCAGTCCATCCCAGTCTGTCCCAGTCCGCCCAGCTCCCCTCCCAGTCGCTCCCAGTGCCCCTCCCAGTCCCTCCCAGTAACCCCAGTTGCCCTCCCAGTCCCTCCCAGTCCATCCCTGTATCCCCAGTTCCCATCCCAGTCTCCCCAGCTCCCCTCCCAGTTGCTCCCAGTCCCTCCCAGTCCGTCCCAGTCTCCCCAGTTACCCTCCCAGTCTCCCCAATTCCCCTCCCAGTCGCTCCCAGTCGCCCCCAGTCCCCCTCCCAGTATCCCCAGGTCCCCTCCCAGTCCATCCCAGTCCCTCCCAGTCCCCCCAGCTCCCCTCCCAGTCCCTCCCAGTCGCTCCCAGTCCATCCCAGTCCCTCCCAGTCGCTCCCAGTCCGTCCCAGTCTCCCCAGTTACCCTCGTGCCGGTGAGGTTCCACAGTCACTTTTTTCCCGCCTTTGAAGCCTCCTCTGGCCCCGCCCCTGGCTCCGCCCCCTCGACCGCGGCCACGCCCTCTGGCTCCGCCTCCTCCCCTGGCTCCGCCCCCTCCGCGGGCCACGCCCCCTCCTCGGGCCCCGCCCCCTCCACGGGGCGTGAATCCGGAACCTGCGGGGAACTGGTTAGACTGGGAGAGACTGGGAGGGAGTGGGACAGGATTGGGGGGGAACTGGGTTATACTGGGAGGGACTGGGGGGGACTGGGAAAGCATTGGGAGGGACTGGTGGGGACTGGGAGGGGATTGGGGGGACTGGGAGGGACTTGGGGGGGATTGGAGGCGACTGGGTTAGACTGGGAGGGGACCTGGGGATACTGGGAAAGGACTGGGAGAGACTGGGGGGGACTGGGTTAGACTGGGGGGGAACTGGGATGGACTGGGTTAGACTGGGGGGGAACTGGGAGAGACTGGGAGGGACTGGGGGGGAACTGGGAGAGACTGGGATAGACTGGGAGGAGATTGGGGGAGGACTGGGAGGGGATTGGGAGGGAACTGGGTTAGACTGGGAGAGACTGGGAGGGGATTGGAGAAGAGTGGGTTATACTGGGAGGGGCTGGGAGGGGAACTGGGGATACTGGGAAAGGATTGGGAGAGACTGGAGGGGAACTGGGAGAGACTGGGAAAGGATTGGGAGGGGATTGGGGGGGAACTGGGTTAGACTGGGAGGGACTAGGGGAGACTGGGAGAGACTGGGAGGGAGTGGGAAAGAAATTGGGTTATACTGGGAAGGACTGGTAGGGGATTGGGGAGACTGGGTTATACTGGGAGGCACTGGGTTAGACTGGGAAGGACTGGGAGGGACTGGGAGAGAAACTGAGAGGGACTGGGTTAGACTGGGAGGGAATTGGGAGGGACTGGGGGGGACTGGAAGAGACTGGCAGGGACTGGGGGGGGAATGGGTTAGACTGGGTTATACTGGGAGAGACTGGGAAGGGAACTGGGTTATACTGGGAAGGACTGGGAGGGGATTGGGAGGCACTGGGAAAGAATTGGGGGGGGCTGAGTTGTACTGGGAGGGGATTGAAAGGAATTGGGTTATACTGGGAGGGACTGGGAAGGGACTGGGCCATACTGGGAGGGGATTGGGGGAGACTGGGTTATACTGGGAAGAACTGGGGGGAATTGAGTTAGACTGGGCGGGAATTGGGGGAGACTGGGTTATACTGGGAGGGACTGGGAGGGGATTGGGAGAGACTGGGGGGAACTCGGTTAGACTGGGAGGGGACTCAGTTATACTGGGAGGGAGTGGGTTATACTGGGAGGAGATTGAAGGCGACTGAATTATACTGGGAAGCACTGGAAAAGAAGTAAGGGAACTGGGTTATACTGGGAGGGACAGGGAGGGGACTGGTGGCACTGGGAGGGAAACTGGATTATACTGGAAGTGACTGGGAAAGAACTGGGGGGGAACTGGGTTATACTGGGAGGGACTGGGAAAGAATTGGGGGGAACCTGGGTTATACTGGGAGGGATTGGGAGAGGAGTGGGCCATACTGGGAGGGACTGGGAGGGGATTGGGCTATGCTGGGAGAGACTGGGTTATACTGGGAGACACTGGGAAAGAACTGGGGGGGGACTGGGTTATACTGGGAGGGACTGGGAGGGGATTGGGAGGGACTGGGTTATACTGGGAGGGACTAGGAGGGGACTGGTGGCACTGGGAGGAAAACTGGATTATACTGGGAGGCACTGGGAAAGAACTGGGGGGACTGGGTTGTACTGGGAGCGGATTGAAGGGAATTGGGTTATACTGGGAGGGACTGGGATGGGATTGGGAGGAACTGGGAGGAGACTGCGTTATACTGGGAGGGACTGGGGGATACTGGGAGGGGATTCTGATGGGACTGGGATGCACTGGGAAGGACTGGGAGTGACTGGGAATGGACAGGAGAGCACTGGGAGGAACTGGGAAGGGAACTGGGCTTACTGGGATGAACTGGGATGGTCACTGGGGTTACTGGGATGAACTGGGAAGGGAACTGGGGTTACTGGGATGAACTGGGAAGGTCACTGGGGTTACTGGGAAGGGAACTGGGGTTACTGGGATGAACTGGGATGGTCACTGGGGTTACTGGGATGAACTGGGAAGGGAACTGGGGTTACTAGGATGAACTGGGAAGGTCACTGAGGTTACTGGGATGAACTGGGATGGTCACTGGGGTCACTGGGATGAACTGGGATGGTCACTGGGAGCACTGGGAGGGCCCTGGGGCTCCCAGTAGGGGCAGTACTGGGGTTACTGGTCCATACTGGTTTATACTGGGACTCACCTCGGCCCCGGAAGCCTCCGCGTCCTCCCCGGGGGCTGAAACCTGCGGGGAACTGGTCAGACTGGGAGCTACTGGGAGCGTCCCACTGCTCCCAGTTTGGCTCCAAGCCCTCCCCCAGTCCCTCCCAGTCCATCCCAGTATAACCCAGTTAGCCCCAAACCCCTCCCAGTCCATCCTAGTTGCTCCCAGTATAACCCAGTATAACCCAGTTACTCCCAAATCCCTCCCAGTCCATCCCAGTATGTCCCAGTAACCTCCAAATCCCTCCCAGTTGCTCTCAGTATGTCCCAGTTAACCCCAAATCCCTCCCAGTCCATCCCAGTACAACCCAGTAACCCCCAAATCCCTCCCAGTCCCACTCCAGTCCATCCCAGTTGCTCCCAGTATCCTCCCAGTCCATCCCAGTATAACCCAGTCCCATCCCAGTATATCCCAGTTACCCCCCAGAGTCCCTCCCAGTGCTTCCCAGTTAATCCCAGTCCCTTCCAGTGCCCCCCAGTCCATCCCAGTTACCCCAAATCCTCTCCCAGTACATCCCAGTACACCCCAGTTCTTCCCCAGTCCCCCCCAGTACATCCCAGTGGCTCCCAGTTACTCCCAATCCTCTCCCAGTACATCCCAGTTATCCCCAATGTTCCCCCAGTCCATCCCAGTTACTCCCAGTACATCCCAGTACACCCCACTTCCTCCCCAGTCCCCTCCCAGTCCATCCCAGTTACCCCAAGTCCTCACCCAGTACACCCCAATCCCCTCCCAGTACATCCCAGTTACCGCCAATTCACCCCCAGTTCGTCCCAGTACATCCCAGTTACCCCCAATGTCCCCCAGTCCATCCCAGTTACTCCCAGTCCTCTCCCAGTACACCCCAGTCCCCTCCCAGCCTCCTCCCAGTGCCCCCAGTCCCCTCCCAGCCCATCCCAGTCCCTCCCAGTTTGTCCCAGTCTGTCCCAGTTCCCACCTGGCCTCATCGCGCCGCTTCTCCACGCGGGGCTCGCGCGCTTCTGCCGGAACAGGAAGTGACGTCACAAACGGCGCACAGCGCTATTCACATCCTGACGCTCAGGCCCCGCCCCCTTCCGGGCGGAAGTGCCCTCAGAGCGCCTCCTCCGGGCCCAACCCCCCCCAAGAATGGTCCTGGAGGAATTTTGGGGAGAAAAATGAGGATTTCGGGACCTCTGGTGGCATTTTTTTGCCAACTCGGAGCGTTTTGGGGACATTTCGGGCCATTTTGGCGCCGTTTCGGGGCCGTTCCGGGGCACTTTCGGGTCGGTGTCGCCGCCATTTTTCCTCCAAGGGCGACGCTCCGGCCCGAAACCGGCGCTCTGTGGTCTTTGTGACGTCACTTCCTGCGACGCTCTGGCGCATCCGCCGTGACTCGTTGGTTCCGGCGAGCGGCGAGTGAGGGTGAAAGTGACTTTGAGCACTGGGACGTACTGGGAGAACTGGGAGGGACTGGGAGCGCTGGGAGGGCACTGGGGGGCAACTGGGAGCACTGGGAGGGGAACTGGGAGGGACTGGGGGCGCTGGGAGGGCACTGGGGGGAACTGGGAGCACTGGGGGAGTTGGGAGGGTCGGGGGGGGCGCTGGGGGCGGCGTAGGCCTCACTGGGAGGGACTGCGATGGACTGGGATGGACTGGGAGGGGACTGGGGAATTACTGGGATGGGTTGGGGGATACTGGGAGGGAACTGGGAGGGCACTGCGGGGCTACTGGGATGAATTGGGAGCACTGGGGGGGACTGGGAGGGGACACTGGGATAGACTGGGAAGGGTCGGGGTGAACTGGGAGGGGTGTGGGGGATACTGGGATGGACTGGGAGGGCACTGAGGGTTACTGGGATGAACTGGGAGGGCACTGCGGGGTTACTGGGATGAACTGGGATGGACTGGGAGGGGTCTGGGGCTTACTGGGATGGACTGGGAGGGATTGGGGTGAACTGGGAGGAGTCTGGGGTTACTGGGATGAACTGGGACAGATGTGGAGGTTAGTGGGATGGACTGGGAGCACTGGGAGGGATACTGGGAGGGGTGTGGGGGTTACTGGGATGAACTGGGAAGTTACTGGGACGGCCCTGGATGGATGCTGGGAGCACTGGGAGGTTACTGGGATGGACTGGGAGGGATCGGGGTGAACTGGGAGCACTGGGGAGTTACTGGGAGCACTGGGAGAAGTCGCTGGGGATGTTAATTAATCTCAGTCTCAATTAGTATTCTCATTAATATGCTAATTAGCAATCAATGCGATTAATTAATTACCCCTTAAATAATTTTCCAGTTTTTCTGTTGGGATGTTAATTAATCTAATTAATCCCACAGCTTCAATTAATCCAATTAGTAAAGACGCTGTTAATTAATATTGGAGGATTAGTTAATTAAGTGCTAATTTGCATAATTAATTAATTAATTTGTGGGGGTGCTTCCCTTTCTCAAATTCCCTTGAATTTTCCCTCCTTGTTTCCCATTTTAAGGTGGGATTAATTAATTAATTTTGAGGGATTAATTAATGCCATTCTGGATTAATTACTTTTAAGTTATTAATTAGTTTCAGAACTAGTGATTGGTTTTATAAATACTGTGTACACTAATTAATTATTGTTTTTTGTTTTCATATTTATTTCTCATTCCAGGGTGAGATTAATTAATTTTCTCATGAATTAATTAACCCAGGAGGATCTTAATTAGCTTTTGTGGGTGTTAATTAAGTAATGGAGCCTTAATTAAATTAATCAAATATTGTATTTAATATCATCATTTGTTCTCAGAAAAACAATTTATTCTTCCTAGCCTTAATTAATTAATCCCAGAGGATTGTTAATTAACTCTGGAGTGCCTCAGTCAATTAACAAGGTGTTAATTAGCATTAATTGGTCTCCAATTTGCCTCATTGCCGTTTTTATTCGTGTTTTATTTCTCTTATTCTTATTGTAGGGTGGGCTTAATTAACCTAATTAGCTACAAGAGCATCTTAATTAGATGATCGAGGCATTAATTAATTGCTCAGGTGTTAATTAGCGTCATTAATTACCTTTCACTCTTCGTTTTTGGTGCCTTTGTCCTCATTTTAGTCTCTTATTCTTCATTGCAGAATGAAATTAATTACCTTAGGATGGAATTAATTAACCCAGAGTGACTTAATTAACCCCAGGGGGGTCTTAATTAGTCCCTTGGAGTGCTAATTAATTAGTGAGGTATTAATTAAGATGAGCAATTAACCTTTAGGTTAGTCTAACACTGCCTTTATTCCATTTTTTATTTGATTTTTCATGCCAGGCTGGGATTAATTAATTCTGTGATTAATTATTTGCTCCCAGGTTGTTGTTAATTAATACCTGAGGTTGTTAGTTAATTAGTGAGGTGTTAACTGGGGTCTTAAGTAATTAATTAGTTGCTAATTAGCCTAATTAGCGCTTTTCTTTCTGTTCAAAGTGGTCACGAGGTCCTTAAAAATCGAAAATTTTTTTCTGTTTTTTGAGCAATGAATCGCCTTTATGTGTAATTAATCGATGCAGGGAGATAATTAACACCCCCTGGAGGGTAATTAACCCATTCAGGTGCTAATTAACGCTTTTAATTGCCCTAATTAGCCATGGCCGAGGACATCAAGGCCAAGCTGGGGCGCTACAAGACGGCTCCGTTCGACAGCCGCTTCCCCAACCAGAACCAGACCCGTAACTGCTGGCAGAACTACCTGGGTAAAAACCCCAAAAATCCCCCAAAAATCACCTGGGGGGGTCAGAACTCACCTGGGCACCCCAAAAATCACCTGCCCACCCCAAAAAACCCCGGGAACCCCAAAATTCCTCCCAAAAAAACCCTAAAATTGGAGGTTTTTCACCCTGGTATGGGCGGGGTAGACCTGATGTCCCAATGCCTGGGTACCCTGGAATTCTCCCCAAAACTCACTTGGGGGACCCCAAAACTCACCTGGGGGGGCGCAGAACTCACCTGCCCACCCCAAAAATCACCTGCCCACCCCAAAAAACCCCAGGAACCCCAAAATTCCCCCCAAAAAAACCCCAAATTTGGTGAGTTTTCACCATAATAGGAGTGGGGTAGACGTGATGTCCCAACACCTGGGTACCCTGAAATTCTCCCCAAAATTTACCTGGGGAACCCCAAAATTCACCTGAAGGGGTTCAGAACTCACCTCAGCACCCCAAAAATCACCTGCCCACCCCAAAAAACCCCAGGAACCCCAAAATTCCCTCCAAAAAACCCCAAAATTTGGTGATTTTTCACCCCAATGTTGCCTGGGTAGACCTGGTGTTCCATTACCTTGGGGACCCCAAAATTCACCTGGGGGACCCCAAAACTCATCTGGGGTGCCACAAAACTCACCTGGGGGTGCTCAGAACTCACCTGGCCACCCCAAAAATCACCTGCCCACCCCAAAAAACCCCGGGAACCCCAAAATTCCCCCCAAAAAAACCCCAAATTCGGTGAGTTTTCACCGTAATAGGAGTGGGGTAGACGTGATGTCCCAACACCTGGGTACCCTGAAATTCTCCCCAAAATTCACCTGGGGAACCCCAAAATTCACCTGAAGGGGTTCAGAACTCACCTCAGCACCCCAAAAATCACCTGCCCACCCCAAAAAACCCCGGGAACCCCTAAATTCTCCCCAAAAACACCCAAAATTTGGAGGTTTTCGATCCTATATGGGTGGGGTAGACCTGGTGTCCCAACACTTGGGTTCACTTAAAATTCTCCAAAATTCCCTCAAAAATCACCTGGGGGGGCTCAGAACTCACCTGGGGTGCCCCAAAACTCACCTGGGGGGGCTCACAACTCACCTGGGTACCCCAAAAATCACCTGCCCACCCCAAAAAACCCCGGGAACCCCAAAATTCTCCTCAAAAAGCCCAAAAATTTGGTGTTTTTTCACCCCAATATTGCCTGGGTAGACCTGGTGTCCCATTACCTTGGGGACCCCAAAATTCACCTGGGGGACCCCAAAACTCATCTGGGGTGCCACAAAACTCACCTGGGGGGGCGCAGAACTCACCTGCCCACCCCAAAAATCACCTGCCCACCCCAAAAAACCCCAGGAACCCCAAAATTCCCCCCAAAAAAAACCCCAAATTTGGAGGTTTTTCAGCCTAATATTGCCTGGGTAGACCTGGTGTCCCATTACCTTGAGGACCCCAAAACTCACCTGGAGTGCCCCAAAACTCACCTGGGGGTGCTCAGAACTCACCTGGGCACCCTAAAAAGCACCTGCCCACCCCAAAAAACCCCGGGAACCCCAAAATTCCCCCCAAAAAACCCCAAATTTGTTGAGTTTTCACCGTAATAGGAGTGGGGTAGACCTGATGTCCCAACACCTGGGTACCCTGAAATTCTCCCCAAAATTTACCTGGGGAACCCCAAAATTCACCTGAAGGGGTTCAGAACTCACCTCAGCACCCCAAAAATCACCTGCCCACCCCAAAAAACCCCGGGAACCCCAAAATTCTTCCCAAAAAAACCCCAAATTTGGAGGTTTTTCAGCTTAATGTGGCTGGGGTAGACCTGATGTCCCAATGCCTGGGTACCCTGAAATTCTCCCCAAAATTCACCTGGGGGACCCCAAAACTCACCTGGGGGGGCTCACAACTCACCTGGCCACCCCAAAAATCACCTGCCCACCCCAAAAAACCCCAGGAACCCCAAAACTCTCCTCAAAAAGCCCAAAAATTTGGTGTTTTTTCACCCCAATATTGCCTCGGTAGACCTGGTGTCCCATTACCTTGAGGACCCCAAAATTCACCTGGGGGACCCCAAAACTCATCTGGGGTGCCCCAAAACTCACCTGGGGGTGCTCAGAACTCACTTGGCCACCCCAAAAATCACCTGCCCACCCCAAAAAACCCCAGGAACCCCAAAATTCCTCCCAAAAAAACCCTAAAATTTGGAGGTTTTTCACCCTGATATGGGCGGGGTAGACCTGATGTCCCAATGCCTGGGTACCCTGGAATTCTCCCCAAAACTCACTTGGGGGACCGCAAAACTCACCTGGGGGTGCACAGAACTCACCTGGCCACCCCAAAAATCACCTGCCCACCCCAAAAAACCCCGGGAACCCCAAAATTCCCTCCAAAAAACCCCAAAATTTGGTGATTTTTCACCCCAATATTGCCTGGGTAGACCTGGTGTCCCTTTGCCCCCCCATTGTCCTTTTGATGTCCCCAATGTCCCCTGGGTGTCCCCAATGTCACCTCAATGTCCCCTAGGTGTCCCCCCCACCCCTGGGACCCCCCAACGCCCCCCAGGACCCCCCAAAATCCACTGGGCACCCCCATTCGCTGAGTCCCCATTGTCCCCTGGGTGTCCCCGATGTCACCTCAATGTCCCCAGTGTCACCTGGGTGTCCCATCGATGTCCCCCCGATGTCCCCAATGTCCCCTGGGTGTCCCCTGGGTGTCCCCCCCACCCCTGGGACCCCCCAGGACCCCCCAAAATCCACTGGGACCCCCCCATTGCCTGAGTCCCCATTGTCCCCAATGTCCCCTTAATGTCCCCTCAATGTCCCCTGGGTGTCCCCAATGTCCCCTGGGTGTCTCCCCCACCCCTGGGACTCCCCAAAATCAGCTGGGACTCCCCCAGTGGCTGTGGAGAGCCGCTGTCCCCATTGTCCCCAACGTCCCCTGGGTGTCCCCAATGTCACCTCAGTGTCACCTCGATGTCCCCTCGATGTCCCCAGACTTCCACCGGTGCCAGCGGGCGATGGCAGCCAAGGGCGCCGATGCCACTCCCTGCCAGTGGTACTTCCACGTCTACAAGTCCCTGTGTCCCACCTCGTGGGTGAGTGCTGTCCCCGAGTGTCCCCAAGTGTCCCCAGGTGTCCCCAAGTGTCCCCAGGTGTCAAGGAATGTCCCCAGGGTGGTCCCAAGGTGTCCCCAGGTCTGTCAGGGTCTTCTCAGGGCTCCTAAAGTGTCCCCAGGGTGGCCCCAAGGTGGCTCCAAGTGTCCCCAGGTGTCCCCAAGTGTCCCCAAGGTGGCCCCAAGTGTCCCCAAGTGTCCCCAGGGTGGCCCCAAGGTGGCTCCAAGTGTCCCCAAGGTGGCCCCACTTGTCACCAGGGTGGCCCCAAGTTCTCCAAGGTGTCCCCAGGGTGTCCCCAAGGTGGCCCCAAGTGTCCCTAAGGTGGCCTCAAGTCCTTCAGGGTGTCCCCAAGTGTCCCCAGGGTGTCCCCAAGGTGGCCCCAAGTGTCCCTAAGGTGGCCTCAAGTCCTTCAGGGTGTCCACAAGTGTCCCCAGGGTGGCCCCAAGGTGGCCCCAAGTGTCCCTAAGGTGGCCTCAAGTCCTTCAGGGTGTCCCCAGGGTGTCCCCAAGGTGGCCCCAAGTGTCCCTAAGGTGGCCTCAAGTCCTTCAGGGTGTCCCCGAGTGTCCCCAGGGTGTCCCCAAGGTGGCCCCAAGTGTCCCTAAGGTGGCCTCAAGTCCTTCAGGGTGTCCCCAAGTGTCCCCAGGGTGGCTCCAAGTCTTTCAGGGTCCCTAGAGTGTCCCCAGGGTGGCTCCCAAATCCTTCAGGGTGTCCCCAGGGTGGTCCTAAGTCCTTTAAGGTGTCCCCAGGTGTCCCCAGGGTGGCCCCAAATGTCCCCAAGGTGGCCCCAAGTGTCCCCAAATGGCCCCAGGGTGGTCCCAAGTCCTTCAGGGTCCCCAGAGTGTCCCCAAGTGTCCCCGAATGTTCCCAAGGTGGCCCCAAGGTCCTGAAAGTCCCCAGGGTGTCCCCAAAAGTGTCCCCAAAATGACCCCAGTGTCCCCAAGTTGTCACCAGGGTGTGCCCAAATTCTTGAAGGTGTCCCCAAGTGTCCCCAGGGTGGCCCCAAGTCCTTCAGGGTGTCCCCAGGGTGTCCCCAAATGTCCCCAGGGTGGCCCCAAGTCTTTCGGGGTTTCCACAGCGTCCCCAAAGTGTCCCCAATGTGTCTCCAGATGTCCCCAGGGTGGCCTCAGGGTGTCCTCAAGTCCTTCTGGGTCACCAGAGTGTCCCCAGGGTGTCCCCAAGTGTCCTCAGGGGGTGTCCCCAAATCCTTCAAGGTGTCTCCAAGTGTCCCCAAGGTGTCCCCAAATACTTCAGAGTCCCCAGGGTGTCCCCGGGATGTCCTCAAGGTGTCCCCAGGGTGGTCCCAATTCTTTCAGGGTGTCCCCAGTTGTCCCCATGGTGTCCCCAAGGTGTCTCCAAGTGTCCCCAGGGTGTCCCCAGTTGTCCCCAGGATGGCCCCAGGTCCTTCAGGGTGTCCCCAAGTGTCCCCAAGGTGGTCCCAAGATCCTGAGAGACCCCATTGTGTTCCCAAAAGTGTCCCCAAGTCCTTCAGGTTGTCTTCAGTGTCCCCAAAGTGTCCCCAGGACCTTCAACACCCCCATGTCTCCAATGTCCCCTCAATGTCCCCAATGTCCCCAATCCCCCAATATCTCCACTCCCCCAATGTCCCCAATGTCACCAACCCTACCAAATCCCCCTCTATCCCCAATGTCCCCAGTGTCCCCAATGTCCCCAACCCTCCCAATGTCCCCAATTCCCCAATGTCCCCTTTGTCCCCAATCCCCCAGTGCCCCCAATGTCCCCAACCCCTCCAATGTCCCAAATGTCCCCAACCCCCCCAACGTCCCCGATGTCCCCAACGTCCCCAATGTCCCCAATCCCCCAGTGCCCCCAATGTCCCTAATGTCGCCAACCTCTTCAATGTCCCCAATGTCCCCAATGTCCCCAGTGTCCCCGATGTCCCCAACGTCCCCAATGTCCCCAATCCCTGAAATGTCCCCAATGTCCCCAATCCCCCAACCCCTCAATGTCCCCAACGTCCCCAGTGTCCCCAATCCCCCGATGTCCCCAATGTCTCCCAATGTCCCCAAATCCTCCAATGTCCCCAACCTTTCAATGTTCCCTTTGTCCCCAATGTCTCACAATGTCCCCAACATCCACAATGTCCCCAACATCCTCAATGTCCCCAATCCCTGAAATGTCCCCAATGTCCCCAATCCCCCAGCCCCTCCAATGTCCCCAACCCCCCCAACGTCCCCGATGTCCCCAACGTCCCCGATGTCCCCCCAGGTGACCACGTGGGACGAGGCTCGTGACGAGGGGACCTTCCCCGGCAAGATCTGAGCGTCCCCCACCCCCACCCTGGGGACCCCCCCGCTGACACCGGGAGGGGACAGAGGGGAGGTGACACCGCGGGGGAGGGGTGGCCCCGCCCCCCCCGGGGGGTGGAGGGGACACGGGGGTCACCCACGGGGAGGGGACGCGGCGGCACCGCCAATAAAGGGTTAAAAACTGGGCTTGGGTCTCGTTTTTGGGGGGTCCTGAGGGTGGGGGAGGGGGGAACAGGGGGTTGGGGACATTTGGGGATGTTTGGGGACATTTGGGGACAGCGGAATTCCCTCAGATGACCCAAAACCCGCCTGGGACCCCCCAAAATTGCCCCCCCGTAGACCTCTATGGGTAGACCTGGTGTCCCCCAGCACCCACAGGTGCCCCCCAAAATATTTGGGACACCCCAGCACCTTTGGGTGCCAGCCCGAGATCACCTCAAACACCTGGGAGCCCCCAAAACCCCTCAGGGACCCCCAAAATCCCTCAGGGACCCCCAAAATCCCTCAGGGACCCCCAAAATCTCCAGGGAAATCCCTGAAAATTGCCCTGCATTGAACTCTATGGGTAGACCTGGTGTCTTTAATCACCATAGAAGTCTATGGGTAGACCTGGTGTCCTTCCCCCCCCATAGTATTCTATAGGTAGACCTGGTGTCCTCCCCCCATAGCACTCTATAGGTAGACCTGGTGTCCTTCTCCATCCCCATATAACTCTATGGGTGGACCTGATGTCCTTCTGTCCCCCATAGCAGTCTATGGGTAGACCTGATGTCCTTCTGCCCCCCATAGAACTCTATAGGTAGACCTGGTGTCCTTTCCCCTCCCCATATAATTCTATGGGTAGACCTGGTGTCCTTCTGTCCCCTCCCCATAGAACTCTATGGGTAGACCTGGTGTCCTTCCTCCCCATAGCATTCTATGGGTAGACCTGGTGTCCCTCTCCCTCCTCCCCATAGCACTCTATAGGTAGTCCTGGTGTCCTTCCCCCCCCATAGATGTCTATAGGTAGACCTGGTGTCCTTCTTCCCCCTCCCCATAGAACTCTATAGGTAGACCTGGTATCCTTCTGCCCCCTCCCCATAGAACTCTATGGCTAGACCTGGTGTCTTTCATTCCCATAGAACTCTATGGCTAGACCTGGCGTCCTTCCCACCCCCCATAGAAGTCTATGGGTAGACCTGGTGTCTTTCCCTCTATAGAAGTCTATAGGTAGACCTGGTGTCTTTCACCCCCATAGCACTCTATGGGTAGACCTGGTGTCTTTTATCACCATAGAACTCTATGGCTAGACCTGGTGTCTTTCACCCCCACATAACTCTATGGGTAGGCCTGGTGTCTTTCCCCCATAGAAGTCTATGGGTAGACCTGGTGTCTTTCACCCCCATACAAGTCTATGGCTAGACCTGGTGTCTTCTCCCCATCACTCTGGGTGGACCTGGTGAGGTTTTTTCCCCCACAGAACTCTATGGCTACACCTGGTGTCTTCCCCCCGCCCCGATAGCACATTATGGGTAGACCTGGTGTCGTCCCCCATAGGACTCAATAGGCAGACCTAGTGTTCCCCCCTCCCACCTATAGTACTCTATGGCTAGACCTGGTGTTCCCCCATATCACACTGAGGGTAGACCTGGTGTCTTCCCCCCCCATATCGCTAGGGGTAGACCTGGTGAGTTTTTCCTATCACTTTACGGATAGACCTGGTGTCGTTCCCCATAGCACTCTATGGGTAGACCTGGTGTTCCCCCATAGCATTCTGCGGGTAGACCTAGTGTGTTCTTTTCCCCCAGAACTCTACGGGTAGACCTGGTGTCTTCCCCTCCATAGAACTCTATGGGTAGACTTGGTGTCCCTCCATCTCATTCTGTGGGTAGACTTGGTGTTCCCCCCATAGCACTTTAAGGGTAGACCTGCTGCCCTTCTCTCTCCGTGTATCACCCTATGGGTACACCTGGTGGCCTTCTTTCCCCTCCCTCTATAATACTATGGGTAGACCTGATGTCCTTCCCCCCCCCATAGAATTCTATGGGTAGACCTGGTGCCCTTCCTCTCCCCATATAATTCTATGGGTAGACCTGGTGTTCGTCTCCATCCCCATATAATTCTACGGGTAGGCTTGGTGTCCTTCCCCCCCCATAGAATTCTATGGGTAGACCTGATGTCCTTCTTCTCCCTCCCCATAGCACTCTATAGGTAGACCTGGTGTCCCTCTCCCTCCTCCCCATAGCACTCTATGGGTAGACCTGGTGTCTTTCATTCCCATAGAAGTCTATGGATAGACCTGGTGTCCTTCCCCCCCCATAGAACTCTATGGGTAGACCTGGTGTCCTTTTCCCCCCATAGCACTCTATGGGTAGACCTGGTGTCCCTCTCCCTCCTCCCCATAGCACTCTATGGGTAGACCTGGTGTCCTTCCCTCCCCATAGCACTCTATGGGTAGACCTGGTGTCCTTCCCCCCCCCCATAGAACTCTATGGGTAGACCTGGTGTCCTTTCCCCCCCATAGAACTCTATGGGTAGACCTGGTGTCCTTTCCCCCCCATAGAACTCTATGGGTAGACCTGGTGTCCCCCACACCTGTGACCCCTCCCAGTCGCTCCCAGTCCTTCCCAGTAACACCACAAGTGACACCAGTGACCCCCAGGTGACATCGGTGGCTTTATTGTCCCCTCCTGACATTCATGGCCCCAGGGGGAGTGGCCCCAGGATGGCCCCGGGGGCCACCGGTGCTCCCAGTGCTCCCAGTGGCCCCCCCAGGGCTCCTCCCAGTCCTCCCAGTGGCCCTCCCAGTGCTCCCAGTGGCCCTCCCAGTGGCCCTCCCAGTGCTCCCAGTGGCGCTCCCAGTCCTCCCAGTGGTCCTCCCAGTGGAGCTCCCAGTCCTCCCAGTGGAGCTCCCAGTCCTCCCAGTGGCACTCCCAGTCCTCCCAGTGGCGCTCCCAGTCCTCCCAGTGCTCCCAGTGGTGCTCCAAGGGGTCGTCCCAGTGCTCCCAGTGGTTCCAGCAGGCGACCTGGGGGGGACATGGGGTGGGGGTGGGGAGGGCAGGGGTCATCGCATGGCTGACACCATCTTGGTGCCTCCATCGTCATCATCATCATCTTCATCCCACCATCATCATCATCTTCATTCCACCATCATCACCATCACCATGATCTTCTTCATCCCACCATCATCATCGTCTCCATCCCACCACCATCATCATCATCTTCATCTCACCATCACCATCATCATCTTCACCCCATCACCACCATCACAATCATCTACATCCCACCATCATCATCATCTTCATCCCGCCCCACCACCGTCGTCATCTTCATCCCACCATCATCATCTTCATCCCACCATCATAATCATCTTCATCCCACCACCGTCTTCATCATTTCATCCCACCATCATAATCATCTTCATCCCACCACCGTCTTCATCATCTTCATCCCACCATCACCTTCATCTTCATCCCATCACCATCATCATCTCCATCCCACCATCACCTTCATCCCATCACCATTGTCACCATCATCTTCATCCCATCTGACCATCACCTTCATGCCATCATCACCATCCTCACCATCTTCATCCCACCATCACCACCATCATCTCCATCCCACCACCATCTCCACCATCACCTTCATCCCACCGTCATCTCCATCCCACCATCATCTTCATCCCATCATCATCTTCATTCCAACATTGTCTTTATCCCACCATCATCGCCGTCCCATCATCATCATCATCCCCATCCCACCACCATCATCTCCACCATCATCTTCGTCCCGCCATCACCATCATCTCCATCGCATCACCTTCATCCCATCATCATCATCATCATCTCCATCCCACCGTCATCTCCACCATCACCTTCGTCCCATCAGCACCATCATCTCCATATCACCATCATCTCCATCCCACCACCATCTCCATCCCACCACCACCATCTTCATCCCACCATCTTCATCCCACCACCACCATCTTAATCCCACCACCACCATCTCCATCCCACCACCACCATCTTCATCCCACCACCACCATCTTCATCCCACCACCATCTTCATCCCACCACCATCATCTCCATCCCACCACCATCTTCATCCCACCACCATCATCTCCACCATCATCTCCATCCCACCACCACCATCTCCATCCCACCACCACCATCTTCATCCCACCACCATCATCTCCACCATCATCTCCATATCACCATCATCTCCATCCCACCACCATCTCCATCCCACCACCATCTTCATCCCACCACCATCATCTCCACCATCATCTCCATCCCACCACCATCTCCATCCCACCACCATCATCTCCATCCCACCACCATCATCTCCATCCCACCACCACCATCTTCATCCCACCACCATCATCTCCATCCCACCACCATCACCTTCATCCCACCACCATCCTCTTCCTCCCCCTCACCTGTGTCCAGGTCCCGCGGTGGCCGAGGGGCGGCGCCAGGGGACACCGGGGGACAGTGGGCAGCTGTGGGAGACACCGTGAGGTCACCGCGAGGTCACCATGAGGTCATCGGTGGCCACGGGGGACACGGAGGTCATGGGTGGACATGGGGGTGGACACAGGGATGGACACAAAGGTCATGGGTGGACATGAGAATGTCATGGATGGACACAAAGGTCATGGGTGGACACATGGATGGACACGGAAGCCAGGAATGGACACAGGTCATGGATGGACACAGGGATGGACATGAGAAGGTCATGGATGGACACAAAGGTCAGGGATGGACACAGGGATGGACACAGGGACATTATGGATGGACACAGGAAGGTCATGGATGGACACAGGGATGGACACACGGATGGACACGGGTGGACACAGGGGTGGACACAAACATCATGGATGGACACAAGGAGATCATGTATGGACACAGAGGTCATGGATGGACATGAGAGGTCATGGATGCACCACTCACAGCAGCGTTCCTGGGGACACTTCCTGGTGTCCCCTCGGCCACTCCCCCTGTCCCCATGGTCACTCCCGGTGTCCTTGCGGTCACTCTCGATGTCCCCGTGGTCACTCCCAATGTCCCCGAGGTCATTCGTGGTGTCCCCGAGGTCATTCCCGGCGTGGCCATCGAAGTTCCCGCAGAGGCCACAGGTGCGGTTGCGGAGCCGTGGGGACACCGCGATGGCCACCAGGGCCCCGGGGCCGATGGCCACGCGCAGGTCAGAGGTCACCAGCAGCAGGGCGGGGCCGGGGGCGGGGCCAACGCAGACCGAGCTGTCCGGGAGGCAGAAGGGCAGCGGGAGAGGGGCATCGTCCAGCTGGGGGAGGGGAGGGACAGAGGGGTGGTCATCATGGTCATCTTCATCGTCATTGTCACCATCATCATCATCATCGTCATCATCCTTCATCCAACCTCCTCCATCGTCCGTCATCTCCATCATCATCATCATCGTCATCTTCATCATCATCTCAACCATCATCTCAATCATTGTCATCATCATCATCCTTCATCCAACCTTCATCCATCATCATCATCTCCATCATCATCATCTCATCTTCATCATCATCTCAATCATCATCATCACCATCCTTCATCCATCATCATCATCTCCATCATCTCAATCATCATCATCATCATCATCATCCTTCATCCAACCTTCAACCAACCTTCATCCATCATCATCATCATCACCATCTCAATCATCATCTTTATCATCATCCTTTATCCAACTTCCTCCATCCATCCTTCATCCATCATCTTCATCATCTTCATCATCATCTCAGTCATCATCATCCTTCATCCAAACTTCTCCATCCATCCTTCTTCATCATCATCGTCATCATCATTATCATCATCGTCATTTCATCTTCGTCATCATCATCCTTCAGCCAACCTCCTCCATCCATCCTTCATCTCCGTCATTATCATCTCCACCATCATCATCTCCATCATGTCAATCATCATCATCCTCATCATCCTTCATCCATCCTTTGTCCATCCGTCCTTCATCTTTATCATCATCATCATCTTCACCATCACCATCATCTCCACCATCATCATCTCCATCATGTCAATCATCATCATCCTCATCATCCTTCATCCATCCATCCTTCATCTTTATCATCATCATCATCATCTCCACCATCATCATCTCCATCATCTCAATCATCATCATCATCCTTCATCCAACCTCCTCCATCCATCCTTCATCTCCATCATCATCATCATCATTGTCGTCATTGTCATCATCATTTCATCTTCATCATCTCAATCATCATCGTCATCATCATCATCCTTCATCCAACCTCCTCCATCCATCCTTCATCTCCATCATCATCATCGTTGTCATCAACGTTGTCATCATTGTCATCTTCATCATCTCAGTCATTATCATTGTCATCATCATCATCATCATCTTCCATCCAACCTTCATCCATCAACTCCATTATCTTCATCTTTGCCTTCCTCATCATCAACTGCATCATTATCGTCATCATCATCCTTCGTCCAACCTTCATCCATCAACTCCATGATCATTGTCATCATCATCATCCTTCATCCATCATCTTCATCATCTTCATCCCCTTCCTCCTGTCCACCCACCCATCCATCCGTCATCTCCATCATCATCATCTTCATCATCAACTCAATCATCATCATCATCATCTTCATCATCTCAAACATTATCATGATCATCATCATCCTTCATCCATCCTCATCCATCGTCATCATCATCATTATCCTTCATCCAACCTTCATCCATCAACTCCATCATCATCATCATCATCGTTCATGCAACCTCCATCCATCTTCATCCATCATCATCATCATCATCATCCTTCATCCAACCTCCATCCATCTTCATCCATCATCATCATCATCATCATCCTTCATCCAACCTTCATCCATTAACTCCATCATCATCATCATCATCAACTCCATCATCATCATCCTTCATGCAACCTCCATCCATCTTCATCCATCATCATCATCATCATCATCCTTCATCCAACCTCCATCCATCTTCATCCATCATCATCATTATTCTTCATGCGACCTTCATCCGTCAACTCCATCATCATCGTCATCATCCTCATCCTTCATCAACTCCATCATCATCATCTTTCTTCAATACTTCATCCGTCTTCATCCATCATCTCCATCATCTTCATCATCTCAATCATCACCATCTCAATCATCATCATCAGCCTTCATCCAACCTTCATCCAGCCTTCATCCCTTCGTCCTTCATCCATCATCATCATCATCTCAATCAGCATCATCGTCATCATCATCCTTCATCCAACCTCCTCCATCCATCCTTCATCCATCATCTTCATCATTTCCATCATCATCATCATCATCATATCTTCATCATCGTCATCATCATCATCTCAATCATCATCATCATCATCCTGCATCCAGCCTTCATCCCTCCATCCTTTATCAGTCATCATCATCATCCTCATCCATCATCTCCATCATGCCCCTCCCCCTCCCCTCAGCCCCTCCCCCAGGTGCCACCTGTACCATGTCACTGTCACCTGTGCCCCTCCCCCTCCCTCAGCCCCTCCCCCTCACCTGCGCTCGCCCTCCCCCAGGTGCCACCTGTGCCCTGTCACTGTCACCTGTGCCCCTCCCCCTCCCTTAGCCCCTCCCCCTCCCTCAGCCCCTCCCCCTCCCTCAGCCCCTCCCCCAGGTGCCACCTGTGCCCTGTCACTGTCACCTGTGCCCCTCCCCCTCCCTTAGCCCCTCCCCCTCCCTCAGCCCCTCCCCCTCCCCTCAGCCCCTCCCCCAGGTGCCACCTGTGCCCTGTCACTGTCACCTGTGCCCCTCCCCCTCAGCCCCTCCCCCTCCCCCAGCCCCTCTCCCTCCCTTGGCCCCTCCCCCACCCCAGCCCCTCCCCCTTCCCCTTAGCCCCTCCGCCTCACCTGCGCCCGCCCCTCCCCCAGGTGCCACCTGTGTCCCGCCGTTGTCACTGTCACCGCCGCCCCTCCCCCTCGGGGGAGGTCCCTGAGCGTCACTTCCGCCGCGGGTGGGGGAGGGGCGGGCCCGGGCGCGGTGGGGGAGGGGCAGGTGCGGAGCAGGAGGGGGGAGGGGCAGCCCCGCCCCCCCCCGGCGCCGTCGAAGGTGCGGAAGCGCCGCGGCCACACCTGGCAGGTACCTGCGGAGGGGGGGGAGGGGCGCGGGGGGAGGGGCGGGGGTGGGGGAGGGGCTGGGGGAGGGGCGAGAGAGAGAGGGGGAGGGGTGAGGTTGGGGGAGGGGCGGACAGAGAGTCCGGGATTGCCCCCCCCCGCACAGGTGAGGGAACACACCTGGGACACACCTGGGGACACCTGGGGACACCTTGGGACAATCCTGGGATAGGTGGGACACACCTGGGGACACCTAGGGACAATCCTGGGACACACCTGGGGACACCTGGGGACACCTGAGATAAACCTGGGGACACCTGGACAGACCCTGGGGACACCTGGGCACACCTGGGCACAACTGGGACAGCCCAGACACACCTGGGACACACCTGGGACACACCTGGGCACACCTGGGACACAACTGGGACACAGCTGGGGACATCTGGGACACACCTGAGACACACCTGAGGGTGGTTGGGACACACCTGGGCACACCTGGGGACACCTGGGACACACCTGGGGATGGTTGTGACACACATGGGACACACCTGGGGACACCTGAGATACACTTGAGGGCACCTGGGGATGGTTGTGACACACCTGGGCACACCTGGGACACACCTGGGCACACCTGGGGCACACCTGGGCACACCTGGGACAGCTCAGACACACCTGAGACACACCTGGGACAGTTCAGACACACCTGGGACACACCTGGGGATGGTTGTGACACACCTGGGCACACCTGGGACACACCTAGGCACACCTGGGGCACACCTGGGCACACCTGGGACAGCTCAGACACACCTGGGACACACCTGGGACAGTTCAGACACACCTGGGACACACCTGGGGATGGTTGTGACACACCTGGGCACACCTGTCCGGACTCACCTGTGGCACAGGTGCCCCCGCCGGCGCAGGCCCCGCAGAGCCCCCCGGCAGCCGCGGCTGTCGCTGTCACCGTCACGGCGCCGTCACCTGCCAGGCTCACCTGCAGCCCCGCCCAGGTGAGCTGCACCTGGCGCTGGCCCCGCCCATGCCGCACCTGCACGCGGCCCCCGGCCAGCGACAGCGGGAGGGGCAGGCGGCGGCCGGACACCTGCGGACAGGTGAGACAGGTGAGACACCTGGGACAGGTGAGGCAGGGGGACAGGTGAGACATGGGGACAGGTGAGACACCTGCAGACAGGTGAGACACCTGCGGACAGGTGAGACAGGTGAGACACCTGGGACAGGTGAGGCAGGGGGACAGGTGAGACATGGGGACAGGTGAGACACCTGCAGACAGGTGAGACACCTGCGGACAGGTGAGACAGGTGAGAAACCTGGGACAGGTGAGACAGGTGAGACAGGTGAGACATGGGATAGGTGAGATGGGTGAGACACCTGGGACTGGTGAAACATAGGGACAGGTGAGACACCTGGGACAGGTGAGACAGGTGAGACATGGGGACAGGTGAGCTGGACAAGCGAGAGGGACATACCTGGGCCAAATGACACACCTGGGACATGAACAGGGACACACCTGGGACACAGATAGGGACACACCTGGGGACAGGGACACACCTGGGCACACCTGGGCCAAATGACACAACTGGACACACCTGGGACAGGGAGAGGGACACACCTGGGACATGTACACGGACACGCCTGGGATACACCTGGGGACAGGGACACACCTGGGACACAGACAGGTTCACACCTGGGCTAAATGACACACCTGGGACAGGGACAGGGACACACCTGGGCAAAATTACACACCTGGGACACACCTGGGCACACCTGGGCCAAATGACACACCTGGACACACCTGGGACATGTACACGGACACACCTGGGATACACCTCGGGACAGGGACACACCTGGGACTCACCTGGGGACAGGGACACACCTGGGACTCACCTGGGACTCACCTGGGGACAGGGACACACCTGGGACTCACCTGGGGACAGGGACACACCTGGCCCCACCTGGGACACAGGGACACACCTGGGACACAGACAGGTTCACACCTGGGCGAAATGACACACCTGGGACAGGGACAGGGACACACCTGGGCAAAATTACACACCTGGGACACACCTGGGCACACCTGGGCACACCTGGGACATGGACAGGGACACACCTGGGACACACCTGGGACACAGGGACACACCTGGGCACACCTGGAACAGGGACAGGGACACACCTGGACACACCTGTCCCCAGGTGTGCACTTACCCAGGCCGCGGTTCCCTCTCGGTGCCTCAGCTCCACCTGGACACCCTCAGCAGCCACGGTCACTCGCGGGAAGGTGGAGCCCACCTGTCCGGACAGGTGTACCTGCAGGCCAGGTGAGGCCCCGCCCCCGCAGGAGGCCACCAGCGGACAGGTGAGGGGCAGCCGCCAGGTGAGGCCATCGAAGGCGCGGAAACGGCGGCGACTCAGAACGTGGCAGACGAGGGGTGGGGCCGGGACACAGGTGAGGTCCTGGCAGGTGGAGCCAGGTGGGCAGCTGAGGTCCTGGCAGGTGACACACCTGGGCCTGGATTTCTCCATCCGACAGGTGGACTCAGGTGGGCAGGTGAGGTCCTGGCAGGTCACAGCTTTAGGGACACACCTGGGCGTGGCTCCATCCATCCGGCAGGTGGATCCGGCTGGACAGGTGAGGTCCTGGCAGCTCACAGGGACACACCTGGGTGTGGATTTCTCCATCCGACAGGTGGACCCAGGTGGGCAGGTGAGGTCCTGGCAGGTCAGAGCCTTAGGGACACACCTGGGTGTGGTTCTGTCCATCCGACAGGTGGACCCAGGTGGGCAGGTGAGGTCCTGGCAGGTCAGAGCCTTAGGGACACACCTGGGTGTGGTTCTGTCCATCCGACAGGTGGATCCGGCTGGACAGGTGAGGTCCTGGCAGGTGATGGGGACACACCTGGGCGTGGCTCTGTCCATCCGGCAGGTGGATCCGGGTGGACAGGTGAGGTCCTGGCAGCTCACACGGACACACCTGGGTGTGGTTCTGTCCATCCGACAGGTGGATCCAGGTGGGCAGGTGAGGTCCTGGCAGGTCACAGGGACACACCTGGGTGTGGCTCTGTCCATCTGACAGGTGGATCCAGGTGGGCAGGTGAGGTCCTGGCAGGTGATGGGGACACACCTGGGGGTCATTTTCTCCATCCGACAGGTAGACCCAGGTGGACAGGTGAGGTCCTGGCAGGTCAATGTCCCAGGGACACACCTGGGCGTGGCTCCGTCCATCCGACAGGTGGAGCCAAGTGGGCAGGTGAGGTCCTGGCAGGTCACAGGGACACACCTGGGGGTCATTTTCTCCATCCGACAGGTGGACCCAGGTGGGCAGGTGAGGTCCTGACAGGTGATGGGGACACACCTGGGCGTTGCTCTGTCCATCCGACAGGTGGACCCAGGTGGACACCGGACGCCGTCACACGAGGCCACCTTGGGGACACACCTGGGCGTGGCTCTGTCCATCTGACAGGTGGATCCAGGTGGACAGGTGAGATCCTGGCAGGTTAATGTCACAGGGACACACCTGGGCGTGTCTCTGTCCATCCGACAGGTGGATCCAGGTGGACAGGTGACGTCCTGGCAGCTCACAGGGACACACCTGGGCGTGGCTCTGTCCATCCGACAGGTGGATCCGGGTGGGCAGGTGAGGTCCTCGCAGGATGGACCTTTAGGGACACACCTGGGGGTCATTTTCTCCATCCGACAGGTGGATCCGGGTGGACAGGTGAGGTCCTGGCAGGTCAAGGTCACAGGGACACACCTGGGCGAGGCTCTGTCCATCTGACAGGTGGATCCAGGTGGACAGGTGATGTCCTGGCAGGTGATGGGGGCACACCTGGGCGTGGCTCTGTCCATCCGACAGGTGGACCCAGGTGGACAGGTGAGGTCCTGGCAGGTGACACACCTGGGGGTCATTTTCTCCATCTGACAGGTGGACCCAGGTGGGCAGGCGAGGTCCTGGCAGCTCACAGGGACACACCTGGGCGTGGCTCTGTCCATCCGACAGGTGGATCCGGGTGGACAGGTGAGGTCCTGGCAGGTCAATGTCACAGGGACACACCTGGGCGTGGCTCTGTCCATCCGACAGGTGGACCCAGGTGGGCAGGTGAGGTCCTGGCAGGTCACAGGGACACACCTGGCGGTCATTTTCTCCACCCGACAGGTGGACCCAGGTGGACACTGGATGCCGTCACACAAGGCCGCCTTGGGGACACACCTGGGCCACCCCTGCAGCACCTGGCAGGTGTGCCCAGGCTCGCAGGTGACATCGGAGCAGGACAGGGCGGGGACATCTCGGACCTTCCTGAGGCAGCGCAGGTCCTGGCAGGGCACGGGGGGATGGACGCACCGAGGGTGACCATCGGTCATCTGGCACAAGGTTCCGTGGGGACAGTGGAGGTCACTGCAGGAAGGTCTCCTTGGGGACATCTTGGTGTGGACACACTGCGGCCACCCACTGACCATGTGACACATTGTCCCCTTCTGGCACTGGATGTTGTCACACGATGGAGGCTGATGGACACACTGAGGCCACCCATTGGTCATCTGGCACGAGGTGTCCTTGGAGCACTGGACATCACTGCAGGAAGGTCTCCTGATGGACGTCTTGGTCTGGACACACTGGGGCCACCCACTGACCATGTGACACGTGGTGTCCTTGGGACAGTGGACGTCCTGGCAGGACGGTGAGTGATGGACACACTGCGGCCACCCATTGGCCATCCTGCATTGTGTTCCTTGGGGACAGTGGAGGTCACTGCAGGAAGGTCTCCTTGGGGACATCTTGGTCTGGACACACTGTGGCCACCCATTGATCATGTGACACATTGTCCCCTTCCCACACTGGACATCTTGACAAGATGGTCGCTGATGGACACACTGTGGCCACCCATTGGTCATCTTACACCTCGTCCCATCAGGACAGTGGAGGTCACTGCAGGAAGGTCTCCTGATGGACGTCTTGGGCTGGACGCACTGAGGGTGACCATTGACCGTCCGGCACATTGTCCCCTTCCCACACCGGATGTCATCACATGATGGCCGCTCGTGGACACACTGTGGCCACCCATTGGTCACTTTACATGTGGTACTGTGTGGACAGTGGAGATCACTGCAGGAAGGTCTCCTGATGGACATCTTCATGTGGACACACCTCAGTTGACCATTGGTCATCTGACATGTGGTACCTTGGGGACACTGGATGTCACTGCAGGAAGGTCTCCTTGGGGACACCTTGGTCTGGACACACTGTGGCCACCCATTGACCATGTGACACGTGGAACCCTTGAAGCACTGGACATCGTCACACGATGCAGGGTGATGTACGCACTGCGGCCACCCATCGGTCATCTGACATGTGGTACCCTGGGGACACTGGAGGTCACTGCAGGAAGGTCTCCTGATGGACGTCTTGGTCTGGACACACTGGGGTTGACCACTGACCATCTGGCACATTGTTCCTTTCCCACACTGGATGTCCTGACACGATGGCCGCTTGTGGACACACTGTGGCCACCCATTGGTCATCTGACACCTGGAGCCTTGGGGACAGTGGAGGTCACTGCAGGAAGGTGTCCTCATGGACGTCTTGGTCTGGACACAACGGGGTTGGCCATTGACCATGTGACACATTGTCCCCTTCCCGCACTGGACATTGCCACATGATGGCCGCTGATGGACACACTGAGGCCACCCATCGGTCATTTCACATGTGGTGTCCTGGGGACAGTGGACATCCTGGCACGACAGTGGCCTTGGGGACACCTTGGTCTGGACACACTGCGGCCACCCATTGACCATGTGACATGTGGAGCCCTTGGGACAGTGGACATCATCACACGATGGCTGCTGATGGACACACTGAGGCCACCCATTGGTCATCTTGCATGTGGTGTACTTGGAGCACTGGACATCATGGCAGGAAGGTCTTCTGACGGACATCTTGGTGTGGACACACCGAGGATGACCATTGGTCATCTGACACTTGGTGTCCTTGGGACAGTGGACATCACTACAAGATGGTGGCTGATGGACACACTGTGGCCACCCATCGGTCATTTTACACATCGTGCTCTGGGGACACTGGAGGTCACTGCAGGAAGGTCTCCTGATGGACGTCTTGGTCTGGACACACTGGGGTTGACCACTGACCATCTGGCACATTGTTCCTTTCCCACACCAGATGTCATCACACGATGGCCGCTTGTGGACACACTGTGGCCACCCATTGGTCATCTGACACCTGGAGCCTTGGGGACAGTGGAGGTCACTGCAGGAAGGTCTCCTTGGGGACATCTTGGGCTGGACACACTGTGGCCACCCATTGACCATGTGACATGTGGTGTCCTTGGGACAGTGGACATCCTGGCAGGACGGTGAGTGATGGACACACTGTGGCCACCCATTGGTCATCTTGCATTGCGTTCCTTGGGGACAGTGGAGGTCACTGCAGGAAGGTCTCCTGATGGACGTCTTGGTCTGGACGCACTGTGGCCACCCATTGATCACGTGACATGTGGTGTCTTTGGGACAGTGGACATCATCACACGATGGTGGCTGATGGACACACCGAGGGTGACCATCGGTCATCCGGCACAAGGTTCCTTGGGGACAGTGGAGGTCACTGCAGGAAGGTCTCCTGATGGACACCTTGGTCTGGACACAGTGGGGTTGACCATTGACCATGTGACACGTGGTGTCCTTGGGACAGTGGACGTCATGGCACGATGGTGGCTGATGGACACACTGTGGCCACCCATTGGTCATCTTACATGTGGTGTCCTTGGGACACTGGAGGTCACCGCAGGAAGGTCTGATGGACATCTTGGTCTGGACACAGCGTGGCCACCCATCGATCATGTGACACGTGGTGTCCTTGGGACATCGGAAGTCCTGGCAGGACGGCGGGTGATGGACACAGCGGGGCTGTCCATTGGTCATCCGACACCTGGAGCCTTGGGGACAGTGGAGGTCACTGCAGGAAGGTCTCCTTGGGGACACCTTGGTCTGGACACACTGCGGCCACCCATCGATCACGTGACATCTGGTGTCCTTGGGACAGTTGACATCTTCACACGATGGCCGCTTATGGACACACCGAGGTTGACCATTGGTCATCTGACACCTCGAGCTTCGGGGACAGTGGAGGTCACTGCAGGAAGGTCTCCTTGGGGACACCTTGGTCTGGACACACTGAGGTTGACCACTGACCATGTGACATGTGGTGTCCTTGGGACAGTGGACATCGTGGCAGGAATGACTCCTTGGGGTCACCTTGGTCTGGACACACTGTGGCCACCCATTGATCATCTGGCACATTGTCCCCTTCTGGCACTGGACATCATCACACGACGGCCGGTGATGGACACACTGTGGTTGACCATTGGTCATCTGGCACGAGGTCCCTTGGGGACACTGGAGGTCACTGCAGGAAGGTCTCTTGATGGATGTCTTGGCCTGGACACACTGTGGCCACCCACTGACCATGTGACACGTGGTGTCCTTGGGACAGTGGACATCCTGGCAGGACAGTGAGTGATGGACACACTGCGGCCACCCATTGGTCATCTTGCATTGCATTCCTTGGGGACACTGGAGGTCACCGCAGGAAGGTCTCCTGATGGACGTCTTGGTGTGGACACACCTTGGCCACCCATCGATCACATGACACATGGTGTCCTTGGAACACCGGACGTCCTGGCAGGACGGTGGGTGATGGACACAGCGGGGCTGTCCATTGGTCATCCGACACCTGGAGCCTTGGGGACAGTGGAGGTCACTGCAGGAAGGTCTCCTGATGGACGTCTTGGCTTGGACACACTGTGGCCACCCATTGACCATGTGACACCCTGTCCCCTTCTGGCACTGGACATCATCACACGATGGCTGCTGATGGACACACTGAGGGTGACCATTGGACATCTGGCATGAGGTCCCTTGGGGACAATGGAGATCACTGCAGGAAGGTCTCCTGATGGACACCTTGGTCTGGACACACCTTGGTTGACCATTGGTCATCTGACATGTGGTGTCCTTGGGACAGTGAACATCATGACAAGATGGTCTCCTTGGAGTCACCTTGGGCTGGACACACTGTGGCCACCCACTGACCATGTGGCAGGTGGTGTCCTTGGGGCAGTGGACATCTTCACATGATGGCTGCTGATGGACACACTGTGGTTGACCATTGGTCATCTGGCACGAGGTTCCGTGGGGACAGTGGAGGTCACTGCAGGAAGGTCTCCTGATGGACGTCTTGGGCTGGACACACTGAGGGTGATTGTCCACCATGCTGCAGGTGGTGTCCTTGGGACAGTGGACATCTTCACACGATGGCTGCTGATGGACACACTGAGGGTGACCATTGGTCATCTTGCATTGAGTTCCTTGGGGACACTGGAGGTCACTGCAGGAAGGTCTCCTTGTGGACACCTTGGCTTGGACACACCTTGGTTGACCATTGACCATGTGACACGTGGATCCCTGGTGACATTGGATGTCCTTGCAGGACAGTGGGTGATGGACACACTGTGGTTGACCATTGGTCATCTGGCATGAGGTTCCTTGGGGACAGTGGAGGTCACTGCAGGAAGGTCTCCTGATGGACGTCTTGGGCTGGACACACCGAGGGTGACCGTCCACCATGCTGCAGGTGGTGTCCTTGGGACAGTGGACATCCTGGCACGACAGTGGCCTTGGGGACACCTTGGTCTGGACACACTGTGGCCACCCATTGACCATGTGACACATTGTCCCCTTCTGGCACTGGACACCAAGACATGATGGTGAGTGATGGACACACTGTGGCCACCCATTGGTCATCTTGCATTGTGTTCCTTGTGGACAGTGGAGGTCACCGCAGGAAGGTCTCCTGATGGACGTCTTGGTCCGGACACAGCGTGGCCACCCATCGATCACGTGACACGTGGTGTCCTTGGGACATCGGATGTCCTTGCAGGACGGTGGGTGATGGACACACTGAGGGTGACCATCGGTCATGTGGCACGAGGTCCCTTGGGGACAGTGGAGGTCACTGCAGGAAGGTCTCCTTGGGGACACCTTGGTCTGGACACACTGCGGTTGACCATTGGTCATCTGACACGTTGTGTCCTTGGGACAGTGGACATCCTGGCATGACAGTGGCCTTGGGGACACCTTGGGCTGGACACACCGGGGTTGGCCACTGACCATGTGACAGGTGGTGTCCTTGGGACAGTGGACATCTTCACAGGATGGCCGCTGATGGACACACTGAGGGTGACCATTGGTCATCTTGCATTGAGTTCCTTGTGGACAGTGGAGGTCACTGCAGGAAGGTCTCCTTGGGGTCACCTTGGTCTGGACACACTGGGGTTGACCACTGACCATGTGACATGTGGTGTCCTTGGGACACTGGACATGGTGGCAGGAAGGTCTTCTTGAGGACACCTTGGCCTGGACACACTGAGGCCACCCACTGACCATGTGACACATTGTCCCCTTCTGGCACTGGACATCGTCACACGATGGTGGCTGATGGACACACTGAGGGTGACCATTGGTCATCTGGCACGAGGTTCCTTGGGGACACTGGAGGTCACTGCAGGAAGGTCTCCTGATGGACGTCTTGGGCTGGACACACCGAGGGTGACCGTCCACCATGCTGCAGGTGGTGTCCTTGGGACAGTGGACATCCTGGCATGACAGTGGCCTTGGGGACACCTTGGTCTGGACACACTGTGGCCACCCATTGACCATGTGACACGTGGAGCCCTTCTGGCACTGGACACCAAGACATGATGGTGAGTGATGGACACACTGTGGCCACCCATTGGTCATCTTGCATTGCGTTCCTTGGGGACAGTGGAGGTCACCGCAGGAAGGTCTCCTGATGGACATCTTGGTCCGGACACAGCGTGGCCACCCATCGATCACGTGACACGTGGTGTCCTTGGGACATCGGATGTCCTTGCAGGACGGTGGGTGATGGACACACTGAGGGTGACCATCGGTCATCTGGCACGAGGTCCCTTGGGGACACTGGAGGTCACTGCAGGAAGGTCTCCTTGGGGACACCTTGGTCAGGACACACTGCGGTTGACCATTGGTCATCTGACACGTGGTGTCCTTGGGACAGTGGACATCCTGGCATGACAGTGGCCTTGGGGTCACCTTGGTCTGGACACACTGGGGTTGACCACTGACCATGTGACATGTGGTGTCCTTGGGACACTGGACATGGTGGCAGGAAGGTCTTCTTGAGGACACCTTGGCCTGGACACACTGAGGCCACCCACTGACCATGTGACACATTGTCCCCTTCTGGCACTGGACATCGTCACACGATGGTGGCTGATGGACACACTGAGGGTGACCATTGGTCATCTGGCACGAGGTTCCTTGGGGACAGTGGAGGTCACTGCAGGAAGGTCTCCTGATGGACGTCTTGGTGTGGACACACCGAGGGTGACCGTCCACCATGCTGCAGGTGGTGTCCTTGGGACAGTGGACATCCTGGCATGACAGTGGCCTTGGGGTCACCTTGGTCTGGACACACTGTGGCCACCCATTGACCATGTGACACGTGGAGCCCTTCTGGCACTGGACATCGTCACACGATGGCCGCTGGTGGACGCACTGAGGGTGACCGTCGGTCATCTGGCACGAGGTTCCTTGGGGACACTGGAGGTCACTGCAGGACGGTGACCTTGGGCTGGGGACACACCTGGGCCACCCCTGGGTGACGTCACACGTGGTGCCTTGGGGACATCGAGGACACGGAACGCTGCGACGGCGACGCCGGACACACCCGGCGGCCATCTTGCATTGGGGACAGCCGGCCGGGGGACACGAGGGGACATCGGGGACACACCTGGGCCACCCAGCGACCATCTTGCACCGTGTCCCCTCCCCGCACCGGACATTGTCACACGAGGGGACATCGGGGACACACCTGGGCCACCCGGCGGCCATCTTGCACCGTGTCCCCTCGCCACACCGGACATTGTCACACGAATGGTTGGGGACACACCTGGGCCACCCGGCGGCCATCTTGCACCGTGTCCCCTCCCCGCACCGGACATTGTCACACGAGGGGTTGGGGACATCGGGGACACAGCGCGGCCACCCGGCGGCCATCTTGCACCGTGTCCCTTCTCCACACCGGACATTGTCACACGAGGGGTTGGGGACATCGGGGACACATCTGGGCCACCCGGCGGCCATCTTGCACCGTGTCCCCTCCCCGCACCGGACATTGTCACACGAGGCCTTGGGGACACAGGTGGGGCCCAGGTCGGTGACCTGGCAGGTGCCACCAGGGCCGCAGGTGACACCGGAGCAGGAGGGGGGGTCGGCACCTGGAAAGAAATTGGGGAAAATTGGGGATTTTGGGGGAAAATTGGGAAAAATTGGGGAAAATTGGGGAAAAAATTGGGGGATTTTGGGGAAAATGGGGGAAAATGGGATTTGGGGAAAATGGGGAAAATTGGGGAAAATTGGGGAAAATTGGGGAAAATTGGGGAAAAAATTGGGGGATTTTGGGGAAAATGGGGGAAAATGGGATTTGGGGAAAATGGGGAAAATTGGGGAAAATTGGGGAAAATTGGGGAAAATTGGGGAAAATTGGGGAAAAAATTGGGGGATTTTGGGGAAAATGGGGGAAAATGGGATTTGGGGAAAATTGGGGAAAATTGGGGAAAATTGGGGAAAATTGGGGAAAATTGGGGAAAAAATTGGGGGATTTTGGGGAAAATGGGGGAAAATGGGATTTGGGGAAAATGGGGAAAATTGGGGAAAATTGGGGAAAATTGGGGAAAATTGGGGAAAATTGGGGAAAAAATTGGGGGATTTTGGGGAAAATGGGGGAAAATGGGATTTGGGGAAAATGGGGAAAATTGGGGAAAATTGGGGACAATTGGGGAAAATTGGGGAAAATTGGGGAAAATTGGGGAAAATTGGGGAAAATTGGGGAAAATTCAGGGGATTTGGGGGGAAAATTGGGGAAAATTTGGGAAAAATTGGGGAAATGGGGGAAAATTGGGTTTGGGGAAAAATGGGAAAATTGGGGAAAAATTGGGTGATTTTGGGGAAAATTGGGAAAAATTTGGGGAAAAATTGGGGAAAAAATTGGGGGATTTTGGGGAAAATGGGGGAAAATGGGATTTGGGGAAAATGGGGAAAATTGGGGAAAATTGGGGGAAAATTGGGGGAAAATTGGGGGAAAATGGGGGAAAATTCGGGGGATTGGGGGAAATGGGGGAAATGGGATTTGGGGAAAAATTGGGAAAATGGGGGAAAATGGGGGAAAATTCGGGGGATTGGGGGAAATGGGATTTGGGGGGAAATGGGGGAAATTGGGGGGATTTGGGGAAAAAAAGGAAAAAATGGGGAAAAATGGGGAAAAATGGGATTTGGGGGAAAATGGGGAAAAATGGGATTTAGGGAGAAATGGCGGAAAATGGGGAAAAAGAGGAGAAAATTCAGGGGATTTGGGGGGAAAATGGGGAAAAACTGGGGGAAAATGGGGGAAAATGGGGGAAATGGAGGAAAATGGGATTTGGGGAAAATTGGGGGGAAATGGGAAAAAAATGGGGAAAAATTCAGGGGATTTGGGGGAAAATGGGGGAAATGGGATTTGGGGAAAATGGGGAAAATGAGGAAAATGAGATTTGGGGGGAAATGGGAAAAAATGGGGAAAAATGGGGGGAAATTTGGCGGATTTGGGGAAAAAAGGTGAAAATGGGGGGATTTGGGGAAAAATGGGGGAAACGGGATTTGGGAAAAATGGGGAAAAATTGGGGGAAATTGAGAAAATTGTGGGAAATTGAGAAAATTGGGGGAAAATTGGGGGGATTTGGGGGGAAATGGGGAAAAATGGAAAATTTGGGGGATTTGGGGAAAAAATGGGGAAAATGAGATTTGGGGAAAATGGGGAAAAAGGGATTCAGGGAGAAATGGGGGAAATGGGGAAAAATGGGAGGATTTGGGGGAAAATGGGATTTGGGGGGAAATGGGGAAAATGGAGAAAATGGGGAAAGTGGGATTTGGGGAAAATGGGGAAACGGGGGGGAAATGGGGGAAATTTGGGGATTTAGTGGAGAAATGGGAATTGGGAAAATGGATGGGAAATGGGGGATAGGGAAATTGGGGGGAAATGGGGATTGGGGATTTGGGGATGGAGAAAAAGGGGAAGTGGAGAAAAGATGAAATAATTGGAATTGGGGAAAATGGAGGGATTTGGGGTGGGAATTTCAGGATTGGGGTGGGAAATTTGGGATTTTGGAGGGAATTTTGGGATTTGGGGTGGGAATTTCGGGATTTGGGGTTGGAAATTTTTGATTTTGGGGGAAAACTTAGGACTGGAGGGAAATGCAGGATTTGGGATGAGAAATTTGGGATTTGGGGAGGAAGAATTTGGATCGGGGTGGGAAAATCAGGATCTGAGTGGGAATTTTGGGATTTGGGTGGGAAATTTGGGATTGGGGTTGGAAATTCAGGATTTGGGGTGGGAAAATTGGGATTTGGGAGGGATTTTTGGGATTTGGAAAGGGAATTCGGGATCTGGAGAGAAAATTTAGGATTGGGAGAAATTGGGATTTGGGTGGGAATTTCGGGATTTGGGAGGGAAATTTAGGATTGGGTAGGAAATTTGGGATTTGGGAGGGAATTTTGGGATTGGGTGGGAATTTCGGGATTGGGGTGGGAAATTCAGGATTTGGGGTGAGAATTTTGGGATTTGGGGGGAAATTCGGGATTTGGGGTAGGAAAATCAGGATTTTGGGGGAAATTTGGGAATTTTGGGACTCACGGCAGCCGAGCAGGGCCAAAGCCCAGAGGAGCAGAGTCCGGGGGGGCTCCATCTGCCCGGGGGGGGAGGGGCGTGAGAAAATGGGGGTGGGACCCTCCCGACCCCCAAAATCCCAAAATCTGCCCCAAAATTAAAGGCGGACCCCAGAAATCCGAAAATCCACCCCAAATTAAAGGGGGAACCCATAAATTCCCAAAATCCACCCCAAATTAAAGGGGGAACCCAAAAATTCCCAAAATCCCCCCCAAATTAAAGGGGGAACCCCAGAAATCCCAAAATTAAAGGAGGGACCCCAAAAATCCGAAAATCCACCCCAAATTAAAGGGGGAACCCAAAAATTCCCAAAATCCACCCCAAATTAAAGGGGGAACCCCAGAAATCCCAAAATTAAAGGAGGGACCCCAAAAATTCCCAAAATCCACCCCAAATTAAAGGGGGAACCCCAGAAATGCCAAAATCCGCCCCAAAATTAAAGGAGGGACCCCAAAAATCCGAAAATCCACCCCAAATTAAAGGGGGAACCCAAAAATTCCCAAAATCCCCCCCAAATTAAAGGGGGAACCCCAGAAATCCCAAAATTAAAGGAGGGACCCCAAAAATCCGAAAATCCACCCCAAATTAAAGGGGGAAGTGCAAAAATCCCAAAATCGGACCCAAAATTAAAGTGTGGACCCAAAGAATCGCCCCAAATTAAAGGGACCCCACCCAAAATTAGAGGGGACCCCAAAGTTTTCCCCCAAATTAAAGTCACCCCAAAAATTCATCCCAAATTAAAGGGGAGACCCCAGAAATTCCCCAAATCTCCCCCAAATTAAAGGGGCCCCACCCAAAATTAGGGAGAACCTCAAAAATCCACCCAAATTCAAAGGGGGACCCCAAAATTCCCTCCCAAATTAAAGTGTGGACCCCAAAAATCTCCCCCAAATTCAAGGGACCCCACCCAAAATTAGGGAGGACCCCAAAAATTCACCGAAAATTCACGGGGGGACCCCAAAAATCCACCCCAAATTAAAAGGACACCACCCAAAATTATGGGAGACCCCAAAAATCTGCCCCAAATTAAACGCGGGACCCCAAAAACCTCCCCCAGATTAAAGGGACCCCACCCAAAATTAGAGGAGACCCCAAAAATGTGCCCCAAATTAAAGGGGGGACCCCAAAAATCCACCCCAAATTAAAGGGATCCCAAAAACCTCCCTGAAATTAATGTGTGGACCCCAAAAATTCACCCCAAATTAAATGGGCGACCCCAAAAACCTCCCCCAGATTAAAGGGACCCCACCCAAAATTATGGGAGACCCCAAAAATTCACCCCAAATTAAAAGGGAGACCCCAAAAATTCGCCCCAAATTAAAGGGGAGAACCTAAAATTCCACCCCAAATTAAAAAATTAGGGGGAACCCAAAAATCCCTCCCAAATTTTAGAGACACCAAAAATCTCCCCCAAATTCAAGGGACCCCACCCAAAATTAGGGAAGACCCCAAAAATTCACCGAAAATTCACGGGGGGACCCCGAAAATCCACCCCAGGTTAAAAGGACACCACCCAAAATTATGGGAGACCCCAAAAATCTGCCCCAAATTAAAGGGACCCCGAAAATCTGCCCCAAATTAAAGGGACCCCACCCAAAATTAGGGAGGACCCCAAAAATCTGCCCCAAATTAAACGCGGGACCCCAAAAATCAGCCCCAAATTATAGGGACCCCACCCAAAATTAGAGGAGACCCCAAAAATGTGCCCCAAATTAAAGGGGGGACCCCAAAAACCTCCCCCAGATTAAAGGGACCCCACCCAAAATTAGGGAAGACCCCAAAAATCTGCCCCAAATTAAACGCGGGACCCCAAAAATCAGCCCCAAATTAAAGGGACCCCACCCAAAATTATGGGAGACCCCAAAAATCTGCCCCAAATTAAAGGCGGGACCCCAAAAATTCACCCCAAATTTCGGGACCCCTCCCCAAATTTCGGGGAGCTCACCTTCCCGGGCTCGCCTCAGCTCCTCGGGGAATTCGCGCCTTTTAAAGGGCCCAGGCCACGCCCCCTTTGGCCACGCCCCCTTTGGCCACGCCCACCGAGAGATCAGAGATAAGCTCGGGGGGGGGGGGGGGAGGGGCCGGGGGAGAGCGAGATAAGATCTGGGAGGGGGAGGGGGGGTGGGGGGGACTGGGATGGACTGGGTTATACTGGGAGGGAAAAAAAATGGGAATTTTAAGGTGAAAAAATGGCACTGGGATGAACTGGGATGAACTGGGAGGGACCGGGAGGGACTGGGAGGGGAAAAAAAATGGAATTTTAGAGGTAAAAATGGGAATTTTAGGGGTAAAAACGGCACTGGAATGGGCTGGGATGAACTGGGAGGGACTGGGAGAGGAAAAAAATGGGAATTTTAGGGAAAAGAATGGGAATTTTACTGTGAAAAATGGGAATTTTAGGGGTAAAAATGGCACTGGGATGGACTGGGTTATACTGGGATGGACTGGGAGGGACTGGGAGGGGAAAAAACCTGTGAATTTTAGGGAAAAAATGGGAATTTTACTGTGAAAAATGGGAATTTTAGGGGTAAAAATGGCACTGGGATGGACTGGGAGGGACTGGGAGGGGAAAAAATGGAATTTTAGGGGAAAATGGGAATTTTAGAGGTAAAAATGGGAATTTTAGAAGTAAAAATGGGAATTTTCAGGTGAAAAATGGCACTGGGAGGGACTGGGTTATACTGGGATGGACTGGGAGGGACTGGGAGAGGAAAAAATGGGAATTTTAGGGAAAAGAATGGGAATTTTACTGTGAAAAATGGGAATTTTAGGGGTGAAAATGGCACTGGGATGGACTGGGTTATACTGGGATGGACTGGGAGGGACTGGGAGGGGAAAAACCTGGGAATTTTAGGGAAAAAATGGGAATTTTACTGTGAAAAATGGGAATTTTAGGGGTAAAAATGGCACTGGGATGGACTGGGTTATACTGGAATGGACTGGGATGGACTGGGAGGGACTGGGAAGGGAAAAAACCTGGGAATTTTAGGGAAAAAATGGGAATTTTAGGGTGAAAAATTGGGAATTTTAAAGGTAAAAACGGTGCTGGGAGGGACTGGGAGGGGAAAAATGGGAATTTAGGGACAAAAAGGGAATTTTAGGGTGAAAAATGGAACTGGGAGGGATTGGGATGAACTGGGATGGACTGGGAGGGACTGGGTTATACTGGGAGGGACTGGGATGAACTGGGATCCTTCCTGCAATGAATTCCTCTGACATTCCCTCCCTGCCTTCATCCTCATCCTCATCCTCATCCTCATCTTCATCTTCATCTTCATCTTCATCTTCATCTTCTTCATAATCTTCATCTTCATCCTCATCCTCATCTTTATCCATTCCCATCCATCTCCATTGGGCCATTCCTTCATCTTCGTCTTCATCTTCATCTTCATCTTCATCTTCATCTTCATCTTCATCCTCATTCTCATCCTCATCCTCATCCTCATCCTCATCCTCATCCTCATCTTCATCCTCATCTTCATCATCCTCACCTTCATCATCTCCATCCATCCCTTCCTTCATCTTCATCTTCATCCTCATCTTCATCTTCATCCTCATCCTCATCTTCATCTTCATCTTCATCTTCATCTTCATCTTCATCATCCTCAGCTTCATCACCTCCATCCATCCCTTCCTTCATCTTCATCTTCATCCTCATCCTCATCTTCATCTTCATCTTCATCTTCATCTTCATCTTCATCTTCATCGTCATCATCCTCACCTTCATCATCTCCATCCATCCCTTCCTTCATCTTCATCTTCATCTTCATCTTCATCTTCATCTTCATCTTCTTCATAATCTTCATCCTCATCCTCATCCTCATCTTCATCTTCATCTTCATCTTCATCTTCATCTTCATCATCCTCAGCTTCATCACCTCCATCCATCCCTTCCTTCATCTTCAA